>BMAO01023902.1:0-103268 GCA_019973975.1 Trichonephila clavata | reverse complement strand
CAATATTTTTGCCAAATGAGCCTTATTCACTGGTTTTTCCAGTTTTTTGTGCGAACCTGGTTTTCTACCATTTGCAATAGCTGACTGATAAAAACACCAAGACTCTTGACTAGAAGGCATTTAAAGTGCTGGGGTTTTTCATCAGTGGGAATGCTATGGATTAATGTAGTATATATGGCAGTCTTCATGTTTTCGGCATTGCCTTTGTTGCTTAAAATGGCATTCTGATAATATTATGTAAGCTTTTTTATGGTTTCATCTTTCAAACTGCCGTATGATTTTCCACCGAGAGTAACTCCTCTTGAACGCCATTCCTTTACATATTTTCGGAGAGCTGTTCCTTGTCGCTTGCTCACATGGTTCACACACACTTCTTTGTTTATTTTAACATCTCCATAGACTTTTGATTCAGTCAGATATTGAAACGCTTTGGAATCACCATCTGAAAGTACTGTACCGTATCTAAATCCAATCTTTTCAGAATTCGACCACAATTCGGATACTGCATGGACATCCATCGAACCTGAAGAGCCACAATGGTTTGCACTACACGAATCTTTATGACCATTAAACCAAATCTCGTACTCAGCTGAATTTTTTTTAAGTTCACCTTTGGCTATTTCACGCTCTTTACAATATTTAGATATCACTTTAAAATCAACAAGATATCCAGTCAGCATGTCTATGACACAGCCAACTCCAATCTGAGATGCATGACCCTGGTCAACCAGTACCATCAAAGGAAACAACAATATTGGTTGCACCACTGTTTACTGCATTGTATGCTTTCTTAATTTCACTTCTGATGTGATGGAAATGTTTCTCGGATGCTTTCACAAATGAAGAATGCTACATCTTTTTGTAAGTGTTAAAAGTTCTGCTGGACATTTAATGCATATTCATAAACATGCAGAACTTTTCAAGAGCTTGGTATCCATGTTCGAAACTCAAAACTGCTTGTGTAGCTCGCAAATTAATATCGTAGGGCTGATTTAGTCCATTTTTTTCATTACAAATCTGCTCAGAAGTTTTCATTTCATTAATAATATCAGTGCAAGAATCACACACAACTTGAATATTTTCCAAAATCCATAGGCTCTTCCAAAATTTACTCGCAAAGAAGCATTTCTGCAAGTATTACGTAGAGTATTTTAAAAAGATTCGTTAAAGAATTTTTATCAATAATGACTTATATTGGAGATTGGATTTACCAGTATATTTTTCATCTAAACGAAAAAATTTCTTGCATTCTTTTCAAGTTTTGCACACCTCAAGTTAGTATTTTGAGAAACTTTTGAACTTGTCTTAGCATCTTTAAACCACCTCTTGGAAGTTTTCACTGTGGCAGATTTAGTATGTCTTTTAGGCCTAGGCATGTTACACTTTAAACTTTTTGGAGAAATCAAATTAATTTTTTAAATGAAAAATATTGCAAAACGCCAAATTCCTTGTCGTAAAGCAACTTTTCTTTCTATTTAGAACAAAGAGTACAAAAATATACCTAAATTTGCAGGAACAAAACTTCACAGAAAACGCAGTAGAATAACTCTCGTATAATCAAAACAAAGCAATGATTTCATTTCAGTTTAAACAATAATCAGCGTGGAATAGAAAAAAATTAGTTCTTTATTTATCAGGCTCTTTTCTAGCAAACGATCTGAAAAGTGGGCGTGGCGCTTTGTTTAGTCTACAGTCATGCAGCAAAAATGGATAAATAACTCAATAAAAAAATACAGCTACAATCGAAATTTTGCAGACACATTTAGAAGAATTAAAACTATCATATAAGCCAATAAAAATATCGACTGTTTGACGATTTTTAGGGTACCATATCGTCTTAAAAGCGTTTGTTTTTTGTTGAGTATTTTATGCAACAGTTATTTTATGCATAATTTGATTTTAATCTTAATTCATTAACCAAAGCTTCTTAAGTTTTAAACGCTATACTTCACTGTAGTTAGAAATTAAATTCTTTTAAAGTAGTAGCACCAACTGTCAAAAATACATTTAAGCTGACACATTTGCAAAATTTAATATAAGGCAAGCGGGTCTACCCGAAACTTAAAACATGTCAAGGGGTCTATGAGAGAAAAAAGTTTGGTAACCTCTGATCTACAGCAACGGCATTCAATAATTCACGCAATAGTTGCAAATTTTTCTTTAGATCTTTCGGATTTATTCTTCATTCTGAAGATGTTAGACAAATACGGCCATTTCAAATTTATCAGCTTTCGTCCTATCAAAAATTGACAAATTTGTAAAATAACGCAGAATAGTATTGTATCACGGGCCACATGTGGCACGAGTCCTATAGGTTGCCGACCCCTGTGCTGAAATTTTCAAATGTTTACATAAATTGGGTTTCAATTTGGATATGTCCCTTCGTGTATTCCTTCTTTTTTGTCTTTATTACTTTATTCTTTTATTATGAGAGTAAACGCTTCTCAGGTTTTATTTTATATCAGCTACTGCTAATAATTTAATTTATATCTGCATTCATTCGGAAAATCCGAATTGAAGTATAAGAGGGAAAACGTTAAGTAGCAAAAATTTCACTGGATCAACTTAAAAATGTTTAACATTCCTTACATTCCGTTTGTTGCACGGATCACGTGCTATGTGTTAAAATAAGCATTGATTAATTTGAAGAACAGCGTTGAACGTTTGGGACATCTTTCACCTTCTGATGATATCTGATCGTAAAATAAAATTGACTTTTTGTTTTTGTATTTAATCCTTTTCATTTTGGTGGGAAGGAATATGTATTTCCCTTAATTTCACTGATTTGATCTTAACACCATCAGTTCATATTTGTATAATTTGGCAAGACATAGCAAATAAATTATTTTTGTTTCGATTCTGTGTTGTATTACCACAAAGTGGGGAAAAATTATATTATTAATTTTATAAATAACATAAAATCATTTGTAAGCTTTAACATATAGTATAATAAGAATGAAATAAATATTAACGGAAGAAATGAGTTAAATAATTTATTATTAATATTTATATTTGTGCTGTAAGAAAGAATGCAAATTTCATTTTTGAAAATACCATTGATAAATAAATTCTTTATTACGTATTGAGTGAGTAAACAGGATTAAAATGAATACGTATTCCTCATTAATAATTTGCGATTTTTTTATGACACAGAATAAAATTCACGTAACCACTAATGGTTCAACGTGAACTTATAAATAACATTTTTCTCTCGCTCTGTTATTAATTAAATTAACTACTCTTCACCTAACATTGCAACTATAACTAGAAGTTTTTCTCACTATATTATGCACAGCTTATCTTTAAAGAGCTTGATTTTTCATGAAAATATGAACCGAAAGTTTGATGATTATACGAAATTATTTTTAAAACAATGAAAAAAATTATAGCATTAATAACAAATAGTTTTCTCAAAAATATAATTATATATATATATATATATATCGCGATGCTTTAATACATTTATTACTTAAAATTGCAACAATGCCGAATTTCATGATAATTTACCAAGTTGGCAACGCCAATTTCGTACGACCTGAATTGACAACCATTTGCAAAATTTCGATAATGTTGCAAATATGGCAACATAGTACATTATTATAAACACTCGCACAGAAATATCACAAAAAATTTTTGGACTGGAATCGTTTAGTGAGATTAAAGGCGTTTTCTCATACAAAGGCATGTTAACAATAAACGGGAATTCTTCCAGGAAGCTGCAAGAGTTGTAGTTTTATCAAAATCTGAGGACTTTATCAATTAAATGTTGGAAGATGCATCTTCAATGATGAATTTGACTAAAAAGGAGCTCCAAGAACGATTTTTTAAAAAAAAGAACAAATAATTAGAACTACATAATATATGTAAAGTAGAGTTTTATAATTTGAGCAATACGTATGGACAATTGTATCAACATTGTTAGTCCAAAATTATAATGGTAGGGATAAACCCACCCTAGATTTTTAAAAATAATTTTACTTTTCTATAAAATATTTTACATGAGTAAATGCTCCACGTTCTTAAGCGCCCAAATTCGAAACTTCCCGTACCTCAGTACATATTCATTACATATTGTTAAACCTCACTCACTATTTCTCCCTTAGAAGCGACTCAACGCTAAAAGGTAAGGCACATCACAATTTTATATTTAGATCAAGTGACTAAGGCACAGCACTTGACCTGAAGAACCGCAATCTCGGAACTTTCATATAACTTCAACGTGAGAACTTAAAGTCTCGATAAGCATCAGCTTCTCAACCAGGGCCCGTCTCTACGACACCACAGATACAGTACATGCCACAAATTCACAAATATGACCACTCCAGAACCAAACCACTCAATTTTAAAATCACATATTGAATTTATTCCGATTCGAAGACATCAGTCAATATCTTCATATATTTAAATGCGAATACACTTAGCAAAAAATTCTTTTTTTTTATTGTTTACTATTAAGTTTAGTTTCTCAAAGTTATTCATGATTTGTCGTAAATTGACACTAGTAAATTGGATTAAATTAAGTAATAAAGTGCGAGCGTATATTGTGTGCTTTTATAAAAAAAATACACATTTGGATATTGTGACAAATATGCGGCTAATGTAATTAATTAGATGTGCTTTGTTTAATTTATAAACTTATATTTTATTACGATAAATTAAAAAGAAAAAAAAGACTACCAATGAATAATTATTTAAGCTTAACAGGCAATTCACAAGTTTTTCCTATAATCTAAGAAATGAACATAATAATAATTCCGATTATTTTAAGTAAAATATTTAAAAACTGTAATTTTGATATTTTTTCAAAGAAAAATAACTTCATTGTTGTGTGTTGTTATAAGTGCATAAATTCTATTCTAATTCAAACTTAAATATTTATTTTACTGTATTTCTTTAAAAAAAACGGAAGATATAATTATGCATTTCATTCATTTTCTAATGTTTTGCCCATTATTTCCAAACAATTGAATTCGAATAATTTTAAATAAAAGTAAAACATTTGTCTTTATTTTGAAACAAAATGGAAACTAATATGGAAACTTATAAACAAATGCATATTTGTGGAAAAAATATGTTTGTTTATAACAGAATTCATATACATCCCGAGATCAGAATAAATATTTTACGAACTTAAACAAGACAATGGAAATATTCAAAGAGATATGTAAGAAAATAAACAATTGAAGAAAACAATTGTTTTTAAATTGTTATCTGTTCCTCAATGCTAAAATAATGAATATTAAATTCAAATTATACGATTTCTTAGTAATCCAATTTATTCATTTATATTGTTTCACATATAATTTAATATTTCTTATTTTACAAAGAGAAAGTGTATTGCACATTCTACATCTAGATTATTAGCAAACTTTTGTTTAAAGTAATGTCTTATATTATTTTGTTCTTGTCAATTGTAGTTTATTACAGAATATACAATTGAAGTTTATCACATACCTTATTAAATTATGGAATATATGTGATTAGTTAAGAGCCATAAGTTTTCAAAGGCAGCTCTCAAGTATTAAATTAGAGTTGTTTCAAAGAAAAATATAATATAAGTATATTACATATATCATAAAGATCTTATTTTATTCTATAAACTTGTGATTTATACGATGCTATACAGTTTTATTTAAACTGAAATTTTCATCAAAATAAATGAATGATAATTGTGTTTATAGTTATTCAAAGCCAAGATATATATCAAGTCTTAAAATAATAGGTATGCAATCAATCATTAATTCCAATTCCCTTCATTTGTTCAATCAAAGTTTTAATTTTATATTGAACACCTTGGTTGCCAGACTGTGTATTCTAGCACACGCGCAAATCCCAGATTGCTTGGGTCTCTGATGACGTTACGACACACATTTCAATTTTTCCTTTTCACGCTGGCTAAGGTGTACGTTCGTTCGTGTTTCTTTTCGCTTTCTAAAGTTTGTATAACTATTTTTGTTGTTTATTTTAACTTTTTCTAGACAATATGGCATCACTTTTGGATTTTGATGAAAATGACTCTGGCTGACAATATTTGCCGGAAACCGACGAATAAGAAACTGAATCTGATTTGTATTTATCTATTTGTGATGAAGATGAAGAAATGTAATAAAGATGATACACTTGTGTAATGTCTGTAATTTTGCAAATTCTGTAAACCAGATATTTTTAATTTAAATTTGAGATTTTATACACAGTTGCAATAATAAAAAATCTTCCTACTAATGTTTCATGTGCTGGTTATACTGGCTGTACACCTAAATAAACCATGTATGCACATGAGCTTGCAATGGAGTATGCGCTATACATAGCGTGTACCCACTAGAGGTTAAATGATATTCACGGTGTGAGTGAATGTAGAAAAAGATCACAAAGAATATATACTGCTGTTTGTAAAAAATGCAACATAATGAAGGAATCAGCATAATTAAATGAAATTTATTCCACAAACGACGTATTAGTACAAATAAATGACGAAATTTTCAAAGCAAAAAACAATATTAAGTGTCGGAAATCAGTATTTGGTGTATCCACCACGCAGTGCAATAAGTGTTGCTGTACGACGTGGCATGGAGTCCAACATATTTTGAATGTCTGCTTGTGGAAGAAAATTCCACATTGCTTGTATGCGCATTAAAAGTTTGTATTTTGAAGCTGCAGGACGCTGTTCAGGAGCGAGAAGCTGATCAACCAAATATCACAGGTGCTCAATAGGCGACATATCCGGAGAATAAGCAGGAAAAGAAAGAAGTTGCCTGTGTTGGGCTAAGCAAAAGTCTCGAACAGACTTGGCAACTTGTGGCCGTGCATTATCCTGTTGAAAGATAGCTCCAGGGATGTATTGAAGGATGGGAACAAATTCGGGCAGTAGCACTAGAAAGACTTATTTTTTGCTATACAGATTACCCTTAATTTAAAGCAAATTGAATCATCCATGATACGAAATCGCTCCCCAAAACATAATTCCGAGTTTTTGATCAGTATAACGTTCGGTAACGAACTCTGGAAGGCAGCATTCACCGGCATAGCGTCTAACACGTCTAACACGAAATCACACCCCAAACCATAACACCGGGTGTTAGGCCATTATGCCGTTCGATAACGCACTCAGGAAGGCAGTGTTCTCCGTCATTCCGTCTAACACCAATGCAGCCATCATGGTACCACAGATTGAAGCGTGATTCATCTGAAAAGACAACTTGGTGCCAATCAGCTTGCCAGGCTCTGTGCTCAAGAGCCCATTGCAGACGCAGCCGTCGATGGTTCGCCGTAAGGGGATCCTGTATAAATGCACTCTTGCACGCAATCCATGGTGTTGCAGACGTCGACGAATTGACGAAGCCCACATTAGTACACTTGTTGCAGTAGACTGAGATGCTGCCAACTACTTGGTGTTACCTGTACGGTTTTTCACCGCCATGCGCAGTAGGTGTCGATCTTTGCGCATTGACGTCACATTCCGCTGTCCACTGCCAGTTTTTTTGCGTTTATCGGTGCTCGTCGGTTCAATTGCTTACAAATTCACATCACTGTGGAGCAGTTCCACTGCACACAAGCTTCTACTGCGTGATAGGAAAATACTCCTTCTCGAAGGCCGATAATCCTCCCCCGTTCAAACTCCGTAAGTTGTAAGCATTTCTCCTTATTTCTTCGTGCAGGCATACTTAGGTTTCACTAAACGTTTGCTACTAACAAATAATCATAAACTATTTTCAACATCCCGCTACCACTTTATACGCTTTCAGCATCAGTTCAGAGGGCGCTGCGCACGCCACACATGCGCGGTGGCTCTGAAACTATACTGTTTTACCTAGCATCCTATATTTGATGTTTGCTACAAGATTCATTTAATTCGGATGATGCCTTCATGGTGTTACATTTCTTAAAAACAATAGTGTAAAACATTTTTTTCAGAAGTTCAATCTATTAATTCTAATATCTAATTAAACTAGTTGTCAACATTTAGTATTTAGTTTTTGTTTTACTGTTAAAAATGACAAGTTATGCCAATTTTGTCTTGCTATGATAAAAATTGCTCTTTTTTAACAGTTGCAATTTGAAAAAAAATAATAATAAATGCTTTTTATTTACTGAAGAAAAACTACATGTATTTTATCTTATGGACTCCAATTGCAGATTTCAGTAATTTAGAAAATTGATTTAGAGATTTTTTTTCAAATTTTTGTGTTTTTTTATGTGCATAGTTGTAATTATTCTGTTAGACATCCAAGATCTGACAAGAAATAAATATTCAATAAGCGTGAAATGTGTGTATCAATTGAGGGTCTTGATAAAATAAACATGCACGTGTTTAACTTTGTTATGCAGTGTAATTAATGCGTGGTGATTGAGGGAGAGTTTGTTAAATTTGTATTACAAAAAATACGGGAAGTATAAATCATGTGTGGATATTGCGCTGTATAGATATAAGTGTCAAGTTTAGGGAACACATACATATTATATATAATATATAGAACTACTTTAATAATATATACAAATATAATTTTGTTAAGGTTTAAATGAAGGGGATATTGTGTTGTCAATGCTAGTAAGCATGAGGGTGTAAGCAGAAACATTACACCTCTTCGTTTCTAAAATTGATTGCCAGCCACGAAAGCGGATTGGCTGAAAAGATTCAAATTAAAGCAAACACACTGAACAAACGTTAGCCTAGGTGCCATTATCTCAAACTCGTAACCGGCGTGCCACGAGTTCAAGAGTTACTGGCACTAAAGACCCTCTCTTTCGAGGGCGTGATGTTGAAGCACATTAAAACTGTCGACGCTCAAAGTCCTTACGTTGGCGAGATCTTCTCGAATCTAGAAGAGGAGAGTGCTAGCACTGACGTCGTTCTAATAACTTGACCATAGCTCATAATTACGACGTCTGTTGCTCAAATCTCACTCGCTCTTTTTTAGTGCGACGTTAATAAACACTTATGTAGAAAGCAAAACCAATTTATTGCTTTTAAGGTGAGAAAAATATAAATTTATTGTATATATATATATATATATATATATATATCTGAAACAAGATACTACAGCGGCACCCATAAATATAAAATTAAGTTTAAACAGTACGTTAATTGAATTTTATAGTACATGAATTGAATTCTCCCGTACATTTTTTCGTATATTCAGTATGCTGCATGGAAAATTATGGAAGTTATTCGAGCATGCATTTGAATTAACTCTTGGATTAATTCTGGATTACAGAGATTACGAATTTTTTTACAGAAAAAAAGGGTGCTGGTCTCAGTTAATATGAATATATAATAGGTGGTTGCTGGTTAGACGATCGTCCGACGAGAAGGTATGTACCAGTCATGCCCTAACGCTGAATTTTAGAAAATCACGTAGTAAATACTGTGATAACTGATCAAATTACTACATGGGTGCCCTAACTTTAGATTAAGGATATTTTATACAATATTATGCAGCAGCTCACACCATTCGACGTATTATTAAGCAGAACATTGCAGCAAAATTTCCAGGGATCCGTTTACCTCTGACTAAAACCCCATACAGGGGGAGGGTTACTATGAATCCTTCTACGTGTGCATCATTCCCTCTGCACGGCACGCCTTCAGTGGTACTGTGACTCGATAATACCGCCAAAAGTTCCGCGATCCTGACCATTTGAGTATGGTGGTCACTTTAAAGTCTGGAAATAAGTAGAAGAAAAAATAAATTTGTATGAAAAATCCAGTGTCAGATACATTGAAATTATAAAAGCATATAATGTGTAGGAAATAAATAAGTAGATTACAATGGATTCAAATCCCTTACTATCTTTAATAAACTACACGCCTTTAACCTCTTAAGCTCACAACAGCGTAAAAGAGTTATAATATTCTAAATTAAGTTCATAAACATTATGTATGGGTCGTGTGTTTTGATGAATTCAGTATTAGAAGCAACGGTAAGTTATCGAGGGGCAACTTTTCAAGAGAGCAGAGACCATGCGTTGAATTCTTGAAATTTACATGATAAATGCAATCAAGTGTTCCCCAAGGAATTCAAAACTGACATTGAAATTGTTGTTTCTCTAATCGTAATAGCTAAAATTATAAATTTCATAATTTGGTAAACATATTTAAATATTAAGATTTATAAAACATTTTTCTAAAATTTATAAACAAATTCTTACACTACATGTGTATTTTTAAATTAAGTTCAATTTTTTACCTGTGTGCATTAATACTATTGACAAATGTGTATTTTTAAAAGAAAGTTTTTGAAAGAAACAAAGGATGACAACTGCGAAGCTTATTGGCTGGAAATTCATGATTGGCATTATCATGTGTCTATGAAATCACATCAGGTTATGAACTAATTAGCTGGACAAGCGTGATTGCACTTATCAGGTGACTATGACGTCACACGAATTTAGCGCATTGTCTTAACTATCAATACCAACAGAGCTGGAACTCTTAGGATCTAACTACGCCAGTCACTATACCATAACGATGACTATTTGACTGACTTGGTCTGTGTAATCTTAGCACGACTTTATATTTCGACCTTCACACACAGCTTCCAAACATTCCAATTGATAAATTTAAAAAACAAAATTACTATATATATATATATATAGTAGTAATATAGTAAATATATATAGTAAATTTTGTTCCTAGTTTTAAATTCCTTTTTAGACCTACAATTCATTGTTAAGAATAATATACTAGTTAGTAATATTTTTGATAAAAGAGACTCTTTTGATTTTAACATTATTAAAATGCCTTTTTGGGAAAGTAACCTACATCTCTCTCTATCTATTTTAGAAATATCATCTTAAATTTATAAAAAGAAATAACGACTAATCACAGATAATAATGTTAAGCAAAATAATTTAAGCTATTCCGCTAAAATTGCTTGGAATACAACTATCAAGTAACTTCATTTTTAAATATATTTCTAAATTATCTCTCTAATTCTCCTTTTCAAAGTTTAAGTATTATTCTTTGTTTTTTTCTCCTTCTGTTTTTTTATTATTTTCAATTTGTTTTGTTTGCTTTGTTTAATTACAAAAAAAACTATCCAGGTGGCGCTACTAATTTTTGCATCTGGTTTTACCAACTTAACACGTCATTTTTAACGATCATTTAGCGTATTGTTCTCATACGTACAGTTTTTCCCGCACTCCGGTTATTTGCATTTTTTCATGTAAGTTTTTGCTTCATTATTCCTTTTCAAAATTATTTTTATTTGTATTTTGTTAGGATTCATTTCCTTTCATATTTTCTATTATTTTTATTTTATTTTTCTTTTGGTTGCAAATTACTCGTGATGGTTTTAGGCCTAACTTTTCATTATTGGTATGTTTCCTGTTATGTATAAAATTTCTGCTGAGCAGGGGGAAGGTAGGATCCATAAAATATATTTAACCCTAATTTTGCTGGTTCTAATTCAGCAACAGCTTTAGAAATCTTAACAGGTCTTCATTTTAGTCTATTGACTCTTTTAGCTTCTTACATTTTTAAGTTCTAATTCTGTTCCATGTTATACATACGCTTAGTTAATTCTTCTATAATAGACTCTTCCATCATTTTAAAGTGTGTTTCTTGAAATCTGGTTTAAATCTTCTAGCTTTGTTAGTGATATTATTTTGCATTATCAATTTTTTTATGCCATGTATTTCTTTTATTTTATGTTACTATATATATATATAATCAAAATTTCTTTACAAGAGAGAGATGAATAAACATAATTAAAACTGAAATGAATTGAAGTTGCAAGATAACCAGATAACAGAGTTTAAAAGGAAATATGAAATATTAAAATAATAAAGTTCAATATAAAATATATAAAAGATATAAAAGAATAGATGCTACAGTATTATCAACATATATTGCTGACTTAGGACAGCTTATATATAAAAATATTTTATATAAAAGTGGGGTTGAACATGGTTTGTGGCCAGCCAACCTTCCCCCTTTCTGTTAATAATACTGAGCCAAAACCTATTGAAAATAATGGATAGGAAATCTAAATCCATTATGAGAAGAAGGTAACTTAGCTAAAATTGCATACATAAACGTAGAGCCCGCGCTAAATCTGAGTACAATAAAATAAATATTGCCGGATTCTGGACCCAAATATATATTCAAAGCAAAGCAATAGCTGAAAAGTAGCAGAAGTATGAAAATAATAGAAATAATAAAATATTCGTAAGAAGTGTAAACATACTACCATCAACTTAGGGGCACTAAGATTATATGATTTAAAAAATATAAAAAGTAATTTTATCTTAAATTAGAAATTGTGGGTATCTATACCTATCTAGGAAGAATAATAAATTTAAAATAATAACTTGTTTATGAACTATATATATATACAATATTAATATATATATTGATGTATATAGTTTTATAATAACTCATTTTAACCATTTTTACATTTTTGTTTCGGAATACTAACAAAAACTAAGCAAACTTTATTAATTATTAAATTTATTTGGTTAAAATAATTGTAGAACTACTCAAGTTGATAAATTATGATAAATTGTTGAAAAAAAAGATATAATTTCTTTATCCTTACGAAAAAATGTTCAGAGTTCATTCAGTGTCTTAAAATATTTTAAGTAGATCAAAAGATCATTTATAATATGTAATCAAAGAAAAAAGAGTTTTAAGCAAATAGTCTTAATTAAATACATTTTATAAAGAATAAATCCTCTTGAATTTATCTCAGAATAATTTCAATTTTTTTCTTACCTAAAGTGCTCTGAGAAAAGAAATAAAAAACTACAAATTATGTTAAATATGTTTTCATAATTATTTAAGAAATCGTAATGAATGTTCATTTACTGTGCGTGTTTAATTAATTAATATTGCATAATAAAATATTTCGTTAGGATTATTTTATATTTTTGTAACATATATTTATATAAATTTGTTTTAAACTAAATACTTAGATAATTTATCCCCAAAAAATAAACAGTTTGTTAATTTTCTCCCCTTCTTTTACAGAAATAGTAAAACAGCATGCTTAGAGAAAAAAAAATGCAATAAACTAAAATTATGATTAAAAAAGCTTGTATAACATTTTGGTTTATATTTATACTACTTTGAGTTTACTTAATTGCTCATTAATTCAAAATCTAATTTCAAATATATTTTACTTAAAAGAATTCAATTTTTATATATGTTTCTGGTTGTATTAAAAACTAATATCTATTTCCCGAAGAGTAGACAATTTCCATCTGAAAAAGAATATTGATTACTTTAAATAAAGATTAAAAATAAAGTAGTAGTTTAATTATAACAAGTCGAATATATTACCTTAACTTAATTCTGTTTTAATTGATATTCATTAAAAATAGCTCTTAATATAAAAAATATTTTCAATTATAAATGTTATAAATGTATTAATTTTTTGTTGTATATTCACATTTGGTTAATTCTTTTTTATGCTAATACTTTCTGATGCAAAACACTTAATATGTTTTTTTTTTTTAATTTAAAAAAAAAATAGTAAACAGTATTAATAAAGTTGTGTTTTAATCATTGCTTGGAAATATTTTAAAAAATTGTGTTTTATTAGTTGAAATAAATGAGCCCTAAATTTATTTGTAATAGGTTAAATGTAATCTTAAATGCATTGCACACGTTTTTATGTTAATTCATAATATTATGATATTTCGGCAATTAAAGGGACAATTATTTTACCTACCAACATGACCCGGTGTTCCACGGGCTTTCTTGACTCTGTATAAATGTTCTCTTCCCCTCTCAGTATCAACACTTGGTGAGTGTGGTTTCTATATTAATATGCCATTAAAATTTTCTTTTTCGAAATTTCTTCGACTTCCTTATCCACTTGGATAGGTTTCTGTCTACTCCGCTTAGTCCGGTTGTGCACGGCTTTTGCCGAATGCATGAATTTACTCCCATGAAAATTTTCCTCTCGATGCCAACCCATCTGTATGTGTGCGAGGACAATGTGAGTGATTTCTATATTTCTGTCATTAAAAATTCCATTTTCCAAATTTGACACACTTTTTTTCCTTGTATGACAGGATTCTTTTCTTGTCATTAAACCCGGCATTGCACGAACATTTTCGAAAGTAAAATATATACTTTTTTTTTCCCCTGGAACAAGATCTTCTTTCCTCAATTAATGATTTATAAGGGCAATATTGCTTTAGTTAATGAAACATTAATTTAATGCAATAAGGAAATCATTAGTGATGTTACAAAAACTAAGCATATTCATTATTTTAACTATAAATACTTCCTTATGATCTAATGTAATAAAATGCATCTGAAGTTTTCACTTAAAAAGCAATCCTTACATACAATAAGCATAAAAATGTATAAAAAAACTTAGTTTTATCCAGTAAAGACAGAGAGTGTACGATTGTATTAAAAAATAATAAATTTAGTAAAATATAATAGAAAACAGTGCTGCTTTAGGTTTTTTTTCAACTTGCTAATGTACATTTATTACCAATTTATAATGATTTAAAGATTAGCTATTGCAACGAATGCTTAAATCTCAAAGTTTAAATGTTCGATTAAAAGTATATAACTACTAGCTGACCCAGCCACGCGCGTTGCTGTAGCTTTATTTTAATACTCTAAGTCTATATTATTCTAAGCTATACAATGGAATCTAATTAATCTTCGTTTATAATTTTGAAGGGTTGAAAAAAGTATTAAACAGCATAATGATTTTAATTTTGCGTTTTATTCATCTCCTATTTGAGTATAGAATAATGCCTGAATTACTGACGAAGTTGTTAAGTAACAATATATGATTATTATATTTTATAAATGTGATAAATAACGTTGATTTTTTTATAATTTTTAAAATTATTTTTATCATTTTAAAGTATAACAATAAATAATTTTATATAACTAATCGCTAATCAGTGCACAACATTTTTCGGTAACCCGTATTTGGCTCACTCAAATAAATTCTATGGTTTCCACACACGTGAGCATGTAACATCTAATTGCCCTTCTAGAAACATAGATTTTCTAAGTCCAAGCATCAAATGATTATTGTTTGGGTTTCACATTCATTTATCGTCATCGCAAAATCCAAATAAATCGGGAATTGAAGCCTTTTGAATGTTACTAGAGATTCTAACGGTATGAGTGGAATACTTTGCAACATATTCCATAGCAAAAGAACCGAGAATTCTCGTTCAAATTTTATTGTCAAAATGTTTTCTTTAACAAGTTCCCGGTAACTATTTTGATGACCAAACGTGCATCATTGCATAATCTAGGTGGATTCAAGTAACGCAACATAATAACCAGGGAACCAATCTTCAACTGAAGTTTGTGTGGTGACATTCCTGATACATCTAGAGAATTCAAAAACTCGGTTGGAAAATTTACGGTTTTGTTTTAATCAACAATAGTGTCGATTGATTTAAAAGGCATTGGATCATCTGGCAAAAACTCTATATATTTGGAAGTTTACTTCCTCACAATATCAACATTTTTTCGGATTAAGTAACAGGATCACAGAGGCAATAATCATCTAGATAATTATATATTATATCTGGAAAGACAATTTTAATCAGTTCCATTTTGTCTGCAGGGCAGTACAGAAATTGACTAGCTGTTTCATGCATTATGTATTGGGATGAAGTTCTACGTCATTCAGAAGTTGGTTAGAAAATATTTGCTCACATTGATCATCTTGCAAATGAGCTCGCGTGTTTATGGTCAATCGAAATGTTTACACGTTTCGCAATAAAAATAATTGTTTCTGACATGCGTTAATCTCGTGAGCAAAAGTAGAGAGAGGAATGGCAGTCGGAAATCACCAGACAGAAGTACGACAACAACACCGGATATTTTCTCATTGCCGTATAAATCTTACAAATTCTATGTGATGCTTTGAGGGAATGTTTATGGGTCCTTGATCAAGATTAAATTCATTTGCAATTCACTCTTTTTTTCAATGATACACATTGAATCTTGTATCATATGGATGTCTGATGGCAGCTTGATGCGGAATGATGAGCTTTTCAAACCATATAACAAAGTGACCACAATGTCCGAAGATGCAATTCCACATGGAATTTCCTATTGCAAAATTTTTTTAAAGCTGCACGTTCAAGTTTAGATGTTATAGGGATGAGAATCCGGTTCCGGGATTCGAACCCAAAGCCATTCGACTTCATTCCAGCAATACCCAGAAAAGTTAAGAAAGTTTTGAAATCAGAATCCAGATTCTCGTTCTCTACCCAGAGAAGCATCCGGTGCCCACTATCGACGCTTTTACGCGGGAACTTCAGTCCCTGAAGTCCGTGTAAGTCATTCCTTCAGTCATTACAGTTGTCCGGTTATCTGGCAAAATTATAGGAGTTACTAAAACTTGATTTCTGATTTTTGTTCTCACCCAGAAAAACACCAGGAAAAACTTTCTCAAACCTCAAGAATTTTAGAGCCAGCCACAGTCATGGTTCAGGTACAATACGTTTGTCAGGCATTATTTGATGTAGTTATTGGATTATCTTGAATTGGATTGAGAATAATTGGAACGGTAATCCCGAAATATGTCCAAGACCCACTTTCTGCGTCTTTGCGTTGGAAAGTTAGGTTGGTGCTGATGTCCGTGAATATTTCCGACCACTGGCATTATTTGGCAAAGTTACAGGAACTTCTAAAATTCGATTTCAGACTCTTGTTCACCATCTTAAATTACACCAGGAATGCACTTTTCACGCGCCAAGACTTTAAGGGTAAGCTCTTGCCCCGGTTTGCGCAATAAGCGGTCGTCCTGAATTATCCGACAAAGTTACAGTAATTTCTTAGATTTAATATCAGATTTGAATTATCCGTTTTTAAATACACCAGGGACCAAGTTTTTGCACTCCAAGGCTTTTAAGGCAAGCCTCTGCCGCGGCGTGTCTAAAATATGGTCGTCCGGCATTATACGGCAAAGTTAGCGGCGTTCCTGAAATTCGATCTCAGATTCTCATAGAAACGCACAGGAACTGACTTCTAATGCTCCAACGTGTGCAAGTTCATTTTCTAGAGGAATGAAAATCCAGATGCGGGAATCGAATGGATGTACCTTTTCACATAATTCAGATAATATCCGGCAAGGTTAGTGGAGTTTCTGGATTCTGATTGCTGGGTATCATTTCCCTCCCTTAGATACAACTGATGATTACTTTTGTCACCCCTGAGCTGGCAATTTGAGTCCCTAGAAGGGGCACTAGTGGCTTCCCGCAATATCTGGTAAAGTTACAGGATTCTCTGAAATTCGAATTCAGACTCTCGTTCACCATCTCGCATTACACCAGAAACGCACTTTTCCCGCATAGAGACTAAGCGTATTACCACGGTTTGCGTAATAGACAGTTTTTCTGAATTTTCCGGGAAAGATCCAGTTATTTCTCAAATTCGATATCAGATTCCCATTATCCGTTTTGAAATACGCCAGGGAACAAGTTTTCACGATCCAAGGCTTTTAAGGTAAGCCCCTGCCATGGTGTGTCTAAAATACTGTGTACCGGATTTATCCGGCAAAGTTACGGTTATTTGTAGAAACTAATTCGAAAATTGGATTCCAATCCCCGAAATTCACCGGACACTTACTTTCCGTGCATCTTGGTTTACAATATTTGCTTCCACAGACATTTGAGCATTGAGACATTTTGCTAATTTCCTTTTTCTGGTTTCTCTGCATTTCCGGAAATAAGGAAATTATGACGTGATTAATTGAAATAAAAATTATCGTATGTTTTAAGTTGGACAAAATGACACAGTATGCAAAATTATATTATGATCGGTTGAGTAGTTTCAGAGTCCATTGTGGACAAACACTGTGGCACTTATTTTTATATATATAAAGATATTAAATTACCAAGATGAAAAACAAATGCCTAGAAATTTATTTACATTAATTTTGTTAAAAAGCAGTAAAAAGTAATACTGTCTGATAAATACAGAAACATTTTAACATTTTTTTCTCGTATTTTCAAGATTTAAATGATTTCTTTCAGTTTCTCATAAATTAAGCGCGAAGTTTTCATAAAATAATTTAAACGTATATGATGTAAAAATGTATATTATAAGTAAACTAACATATTAAATTTTTTCACAATAAATTTCATTTATGGATTTAAAATAATAAAATTTGTTAGAGAGATATTCAATTATCAATTAATTATTTCATGCAGTTTTCTTAAAAATTGCCACTAAAAACAAAATATAATTTATTTGAAATCCATCCCAAAAACGGAAGAAAAATAAAAAAGGTTAGGTGAGGACTCAAGCTTGCCGAATTTGTTTTTCCGCGCATCACCCACAAGCTCTCAAAATCTTGAATTATGTGGTTTACCGCAAATTATTAATACTGGCATTTTGGCTATTTTTACGTTTTTAATTGTTGTTGTGTTTTACTTTGCAATTTTTAGGACCCCGGTAGCGAAAATGTACTTTTATAAAAAAATAATTTTATATGTGAAAAAAAGGAGAAAAATGGAAATTTTCAAAGTTACAAAATTTCACAGCCTATTTCAAGGAATGTTACTATATTCCGTTTCAGCTTAAAAATCAAACGAACCATGTCTTAAAATTTCGCTTCAACAGAAAGCGATTTTTTCCATTAATTATGCCATTCTCTTTTCATGAACAGATTTTCTGAATGTTTTTTCTAAAGCTTTAATTTTTTTTTCAAGGCTTAATTTTTGTTTAAATTAAAGTTTCCAAATTTACCACCTCGATCACAAACAATGATAAATTTAAACAAAAAGCGTGAAAACCCCACGCACATAAATGAATTCTTTAAAAAAGGATATTTGACATAAACACAAAAATGTTTTTTTTTTTTTTTACTTCCACAACATTTAAGAATTTTTTTCAACCTTTGATAGAATTCGGATAATAACGTTTGACAAATGGAAAAACAGTTTATTGAAACTGCTTTTATAAATGATGAAGATATTACATGTTTAATTATAATTTTGATTATTGTTTGAAAAATAACTAAAAAAAAATTTTTTTTAAATCACTGATTCTGAAAGAGCAAAGTACGATATTTACTTTACGGAAACACTTTTGTAAGAAATAACTGGAAAATGATTCAAAACGATTGAAATATTATTTTTATACAAATGCATCGAAACAGACTCCCTTTAAAAAAAAACGTCAAAAATGCAAAAAATTTTCGTAGTCCGTAAAATAAAATATACTGTATTGTGGCGAAATAAATTATTCTTCTAATTTCGGGATTATTTTTTGTCTGATTACGATAAAGAAGTTTCGAAGATTATTTTAAAGTTTATAGAAAAATTAAAAAGCTTTCCCGCTGCTATCGCTTAGCGTCTTCGTTTGATAAACAGCATACGATAGAAAATCAATTATGCATTTAAAAGTTTTTAATTAATATCTTTTTACCTAATTGTAATATCCGAATTTAAATAATCAAAATGGCTTCTTGAAATTATTTCTCATCTGTTGTTACGTTCGGCACATTTCTGTGTCCAGCAGTTCGAAAGAAGATACTTCCAAACGTACATAGTTAGGTACGTTTGCTCGCCAGTGAATTTTAATAGTGTAGCTTAGCTGCACGGCCGTCGTTGCACAAGCATCATCAAGTGTATAAGATTTTCTTTGCATATTTCCCCTTTCCCTCTCAATGTCAGCACTTGCTGACGTAATTGTGTGTTTTTTACACTGATGGCCACCATAAATGCAACACCTGAAGGAAGCACGCAAATAACATGAAATTTACAACATGCATTAGCGGAGGTGAGATATGCAAACGGTTAGAATTTCAGCGCAGACACACATCACGCACGCCTGTGGCGCCACCTCAATGCGTTACTTAAGGCTTGGAGATCGAAGATTCCAAGTTCGGCAATTGTGTTTTTTTTTCAAAAAAAGGATCAGTGATGTCTCGTAGAAAACAGCGACCAGCTTTTGATCAAGTATCCGAGTTCGACAGAGGAAGGATAGTGGCCCACCGAGATTGTGGATTATCTTTCAGTGAAATCGGTAGTCGTGTTGGACGAAACCAAACAACTATAATGCGGATATGTCACCGTTGGATGCAGGAGGTTATGATGGAACGAAGTGGTCGATCGCATTCACCTCAGTGCACCACTTCACGTGAGGACAGGCAAATTGTGCGCATGACAGTGACGGATCGCTCCGTCACATCACGAAACATAGCACAGCACATTGAGTCTGTAACGCATCATTCAGTGTCTGCGCGTAACATTCGACGCCATTTACAGCAGAGTGGTCTGTTCGCAAGACCTCCATTGCTTGGTCTACCCTTGACACAGAACCGTAAAGGTCTCCGCCGCCAATGGTGCGATTAAAGAAGGATGTGGGCGGTAGATTGGAATGAGGTTGTCTTCATTGACGAGTCACGCATCCGTCTGCATCACCACGATGGTCGGTTTCGATTCTGGAGACATGGTGGAGAGAGGATGCTGAACAACTGCGTTATGCACCACCACACTGGTCCTGCACCGGGTATTATGGTATGGGACGGTATTAGATATCACTCTCGCACTCCTCTAGTACGCATTGTCGGTACTTTAGACATCCAGCGCTCCATCCCCGTTATGTTGGAGCCATTTGTCTTTCCTTACCTTCAAGGCTTGGGCAAAGTCATATTTTAACAGGATAATGTGCCACCACTCGTGGCACGCATTGTCCAAAGGTTCTTCGTGAATTACCAGATTGAATTGCTTCTCTGGCTAGCTCGGTCACCGGATCTTTCTCCAATAGAAAGCATGTGGGCCATGGTTGCTCCACGATTGACCCAGATTACACCGCCAGCTGCCCCACCAGATCAACTTTAGCAACGTTTGGAAGCTGCTTGGTCTGATGCACCGCAAGAAGACATCCAAACTCTCTTTGAATCAATGCTGAGGCATGTGGCAGCGGTGATCTCCAACAATGGTGGCTACTCTGGCTACTGATTCTGGCAGGAACCACCATTCACAGAAGTCTATAAATTTAATCATTCGATACTTGGTAAACATGTTATCTACAAAACAAATTTTGTTGTGCTATCTCTTGTCTTTCTTGTTGTTGCATTTACGGTGGGCAGCAGTGTGTATTAATATTATTCAAAATCCTTTTCTCGGAATATCTTCCACCTCTTTGCCTCATTGATAGAGTATGTTTTTCCCTGCCTTTTGTCCGGATTTGTACGGTCTTCTTCCAATAGTACAGTTTTATCCACATTGAAATTTACCCTTTCACTATCGACCCCATAACTCCTGGATGTGCGTATATATGCGATGTGAGTGATTTTTTTATGTCATCAAAACTCCTTTTTCCAAAATTTCATCGACATCTTTTCAATGCAGGACAGGTTTCTTTTCCATCCTTTTCACTTGGAGTTACATCATCTTTTTTGATTATAAAACACTTTTTCCTTATCTTTTCCCCCAAAGGTAAGAATCTTCTTCAATTTTTTATTCTCTAGTATTAATTTACAAAACTAATCGAGTTTTATCCAAAAGAAAGTCTCCGATATGTACAGTTTTATTATTAAATAATTTAACAATGACTAATAGAAAACATTATTTTATTAATTCTTTAAATAATGAATTAAAATACTAGCCGTTAGATATTGAAATGATTGTTTATTTCTGCATGTTTTATATAGGATTAAAAATGTGTAACTATAAAAATGACCTATTGGGAAAAATTCTTAGAAATCTTGTTTTTATTCACTATGTAAAAAATATTACTTTCTTATATAAAATACACTGCTGTGGCCACCGTAAATGCAACACCAAGAAAGACAAGATAAGGCACAACAAAATTTATTTTGTAGATAACATGTTGACCAAGTACAAAATGATTAAATTATAGACTTCTGTGAAGTGTAGTTCCTGCCAGAATCAGTAGCCAGAGTAGCCGCCATTGTTGGAGATCACCGCTGCCACACCTCTCGGCATTGATTCAAAGAGACTTTGGATGTGTTCTTGGGGAACAGCAGACTAAGAAGCTTCGACACGTTGCGAAAGTTGATCTGGTGTGGCAGCTGGAGGTGTAATCTGGGTCAATCGTTGAGCAACCATGAACCACATGTTTTTCAATCTGCGAAATATCCGGACAGCGAGCCGGCCAGGGAAACAATTCATTCTTATGATTGACGAAGAACCTTTGGACAATTCGTGTCACGTGTGGTCGCGCATTATCCTGTTGAAATATGGCTGTGGAAAAGCCCTGAAGGTAAGGAAGGACAACTGGTTCCAACCCCTCGGAGATGTAGTGCTGGCTGTTTAAAGTACCGGCAATGCGTACTAGAGGGGTGCGAGAGGGATATCCAATACCACCCGATACCATAATACCCCGTACACGACCAGTGTGGCGGTGCATAACGCAATTGTTCAGCATCCTCTCTCCACGGTGTTACCAGACTCGAATCTGCCCAACTTGGTGTTGCAGACAGATGCGTGACTCGTCATTAAAGACAACTTCATTCCATTCTGCCACCCACAGCCTTCTCTCATCGCACCATTGGCGGCGGAGACCTCTATGGTTCTGCGTCAAGGGTAGACCAAGCAATACGGGTCTTGCGGACAGACCACTCTGCTGTAAATGGCGTCGAATGTTACGCGCAGATACTGAATGATGTGTTACAGACTCAATGTGCTGTGCTATGTTTTGTGATGTGACTGAGCGATCCGTCACTGTCATGCGCACAATTTGCCTGTCCTCACGTTAAGTGGGGCACTGAGGTGAATGCGATCGACCACTTCGTTCCATCATACCTTCCTACATCCAGCGGTGACATATCCGCATTACAGTTATTTTGTTTCGTCCAACACGACTACCGATTTCCCTGAAAGATAATCCACAATCTCGGTGGGCCACTATCCTTCCACTGCCGAACTCGGATACTTGATCAATAGCCGTTCGCTGCTTTCTACGAGACATATCCGATCGAATTTTGAAAAAAGAATGAGAAAACACAATTGCCGAACTTGAGATCGTCGAAATCTCCAAACCTTAAAAAGCGCTCTGAGGTGACGCCACAGGCGTGCGTGATGTATGTCTGCGCTGAAATTCTATTCATTTGAATATCTTAAACCCGCTAATGCATGTTGTAAATTTCATGGTATTTTGCGTGGTTCCTTCAGGGTGTTGCATTTACGGTGGCCAGCACTGGAAATACAACGGATTTGAAACCTTCATTATTTAAACGTACTAAATAAGGAAAAAACTTTAAAAAAAAATTTTCTATACTAGAAACATTTTAACAGTTTGTTCAATCAGTGTCAGTAATTTGTTCGAACTTTTTTCCCAGTAGCATTTTGCAGTATCTCACATAATTTAAGAGCAGAGTAACGTGTTTCACACAAAGAAATAATATATGTGCACATGCGTCATAAACACTCAAACTCGTGAATTTCTATTAGGTTTACCAGATTTAATTGCTAATGTCATTTGGCAACCTTGGCTATTTTGTCTTGCATTTCTACGGCTGCCCGAAACGGAGAAGTAACAATTTTTCTTTTTCTAAAAAAAAATATGTGTTTGTATAAAAAAGGCAAAATTAATAAATAAATATAATTTTAAATTTACAAAATTTCATACATTTTTAAAGACGTTTTAAAAAATTCCGTTTCAGCTTATTACGGCAACATTAGGGAAAAAAGGGAAAATAAATTCTGCTTAAAAAACAGTTTTATATTTTTCGGAAATTAAATTTTTTTTAAAAAATTCGTAGAGATTTTGTAAAAAAATGCCTTACGTTGTAGAAAAGGTGATTTAAATGATATATTTAAAGTCTATCATATGTTACTACAATCACTTTTTGATGAATACAGTAGTGGATGAATACAGTAAGTGGATGAATACATTAGATAAAGCAACGTCTTTAAATATCAGTTTAGTTAAGAATCGGTGTTGGCGCTAACTCGCATTGTTAAAAAAATGACGATGTTCAACAATGCAACAAATCGTTTTTTTAACGTTTTTAATTAATGCGTTTCTGCTATATGTAATTTCGTAAATTAAAAAGTCAAAATAAATTCCTTGAATTATTTCCTATCTTCCGATACCTTTGACGTTATTCTGCTTTCAGCGGTTCATGAGAAGAAAGCCTCTCATTTATACAAATATAAATACATTTGCGTACCTACAAATTTTAATACAGTAGATTGTTACATATAAACACTCAATAAATATTATTATATCTATTTGAAACCCAACTAGCATGATCGCGCGTGTTATATATTTTTATGCATTTTTGCTTATAAAATAGTCATATGAAGAAAAAAAAATTTTAAAAAAATTTAAAAAATGAAACCATTGAGTGGGTTTGCAGAAAGTGTAAAAAATCACTTTTTATCGAGAGACGGAATTAATTGTCCATATTTTACTTAGCTCGCAAGTCTAGCTTTTTTTAGGAGTACAACAAAAACACGTCTCCTTTTTGATTAATTATCAATGCAATTAATTAATCAGTACATTTTTAATTATTTTCAATATATTTCTAATTGCTTTGATACACATTCTTGCTCTAATGTTTATATAACTGTAAAATAGTAAAAATAACTATTTTACTCTTTTAATGTCGCTGTAGAATTCAGGACTTACCCTCCCGATCGAGCGACTTGGGTATTACTTGAGTTATAGCAGCTGCAAAGGTAAGTTATTAAGTTTTCTTTTGATGGAAGTCTAAATAAAAAGAAATGTATTGTTATACTATTAATACAATATTTTCCTGGAGGTTGTCATGCATGAAACCTCTTTTTCTTAGTATCGCTTTTTTGCAATTAATTTTCTCTTCAATACCTATGTAGAAGTGTATGGTATTTTCAGCCTCTACACCAGTGATTCCCAAATTGGTGTACATCGACCCCCAGGGATCTATGACGAAAAGCAATGGATCCACGTCAGCTAAAAAATAATTTTGGGGTCCATGGCGAGTGAAAGGCGGTCTACGATAGTGGCTCTCATTAAAGCAGATCGTGAATTTCGTTTTTAAAGAAAATTTAATCAAACGGATACCAGATTTAATTATTTAACAGTTTTATTTACCAAAAGCAGCGTTTCTCAAACTGTAGAGGCGCGAGCTCATTGAAAGGTCGAAAACAAAAGATTACTTAAGAAATTATTAATTTATGGTAAGTAAACAAATATATAATACATTCTGAAGTAACAAAGAATAAAATACACATTTACGCTGATATAATACACTCATAAATATTTTAGCCCTGCACAATGTATTTTATATTTAACTTAGCACACAATACAAAGTTAAGGACAAGTTCAATTAGTACCAGTGGACCCCAAGGACTTTTCATATATAAAATTAAAACCAAAAATTTATATTTATCTTGATAATTTGTATGGTTAATGATTATTCCTTTAACTGCCAATTAAAAATTTAGCGATTCACTCCCCAACACCATCGTTTTGTACGTATGGGCGGGGATGGGATGTATTTGGGGGAGAAGGAAAGAATAAATAAGCAAATGCTCTGAAATAAGTAAATTCTGCACAAACACCGCCAAGGGCCTTTTAGTGCAGTCCAAATCCTTCGGAATAATTTTATGGATAGCAAAGCCAAAAAGAGATCGTTCTACGGAAAGACGTATATATACATCCGGGGCAATTAAGACTTTTCTGAGTGAGACGTATATATACGCGAGGTTAAAGTCGTGTTGTTGCTTTTACGTCCAAGTACAGCATTGAATTAAATACATTGTTATTATATGGAGGGGGTGCGATGAAAATTATACTGGAATATTGGGTCACAAATAGTGAAAGTTTGAGAAGCACTGACTAATTGTAATGAGTATAGTTTACAGTTACAAGGTAGCAGCAAAAATTTTATTAAAACAAGGAGCATCTCGTTCCAGTGTTTATAATATTATTTATTTTAACTATATTATTGGGCATCGCGAATTTCCTTGTTTCTTAATCTGTTACTAACAATGTGCCAGGTTTACATTTAAATGCCCTCTTTTCATATTTTGAAACTACTTTTGAGATTACTTTGCATATGGTAATACCGCAGTTGAAAACAAATCCATATGGTCACTTCGGAAAAAAAATGTCAGTTACAAGATTAAATGATCGAAATAGGCACTTACGAAAATCTTAACTTAAAATTTAAAAAAGAACTCATCAATCTGGAATTTAAAAAGTACACCTGTTATTAATCGCGAATTGTGAAATGTCTTGAGAAATTTTTCGTTACTTTTCCTATGAGAAGGAATTTCAGGGTGGGTGTCAATGTAAAAAAATGCTAGACGGTACTATATGAGGATAGTGAGGAAAGCTAAAACCTGACAAAACGGAAGCCTAATGTAGAAAATTTGTTATTAATTATTCATCTCTCCCGTTAAAATCATTTGACATTTGTTTCTTGCTTAGTTATTTTATTAAAGTTTAAACATATTTAAAATGAGTTTCTTAAGTTTTACACACTATACTTAACTCAGTTAGAAATTTTAATCTTTGAAAGTAAGTAGCTGTATACCACAGCTGTCAAACAATGTTTTAGTATGTAAATTTGCAAAATTTTGGACGATATGGGATGTAGCAACTCCCCCCCCCCAAAAAAAAACAGGACAAGAGGTTTAAGGACGAGTTTCGGAACCTCTGCTCTATACAGATATAAGCATCATTATCGCTCCCCTTCTCCAAAAAAATATGGGATTTACAGTGGGAGTTCGTAAGGTCTAGCTTACTTTATTATTTTTTTTGTAATGGTAAAGTTTTCTGATACATTTTATTATTTTTTCAAAGAATACCGTGCAAACTTTTAAACAAAAATTTTATAAGTGTCTAAATTTAAAATAAAACTTTCTCAAAAAGAAATTATGCAATTGATGAATGAACAAGCTTCGAATTTAGTGATCCCTCTGATAATGAATATACTGCGGGCAAAAAACGTATAAACTACGAATACTGAAAGGAGAATCAAGTTCAGATGAGAGCGATGAAGAAAACAACAGAAATATTTTTAATGGAAAGCAACTTTGTGAACCATTCTTTACAATCCAAGTCTCTTGAAAACATTTATTTCATTGTCTTAGCTGTAGCAAACTCATGGTTTCAGTACAAACAAGATGTAATTTCAAATAAAAAAATCGTCCAAAAATGAACATGATTCTGTTAAAATTTAAGTTAGAGATAGCTGAAGCGTTAGCTGCATCCCAACCTACTATCAAAAGTATTTTAACTGATGATGAATTAATAGTGTTGTAATTCCTCCAACTGAAATATCGAAGAATTATAAACCACCTGATAAAATGATATACCAGGATAAAAGGAATAACATGGATAGCCATTTCCCATGTGCTGATGACATTTCAAGACCACACCAATACAGATTAGAAAACTGCGAAAAAAGTTCGAAAACACAGTGTGAACAATGCAATGATTGTTTATACTTGTCAAAAACAAAAACATGCTTAAAAGATTTTCACTCTAAATAAATAATGAGTCAATATATGAATTTATTTTACATCATTAATTTCCTTAATTTCAACAATTTTAGTTGAAAGTTTGTTTTTTCTATCAATATAGAGCTAAAAATGCTTAACTCGTGAAATTTTACGGGTGAGGGTTTCACAAGTAAAATCCAACCCGCACAACCATACAAGTACCGTCATTGAGGTCAATATAGTGTTATAATCAGAGGAATTCGACGTCTAAAGTAAGAAATATTATAGATCTGAAGGGGTTATAAGTTACCTATAGGAGATAAGTTTCTGAAATAAAGCATATAAAAAAGTTAAAATGTTTATTTTTTTTACTCTTCCTGGCAACATAATGACCACTAAATTAACATAGCTGAAAAAATATGCTCTTTCAACATTTCGTCTTTTTATTATCATTTGTGTGAAATGTTTTTCAAGCGGACAGAATTTTTATTGTTATTCTTAATTCCTTTGATTATATCGAGACGAAATTGTCAAGCACTTCTGAAATTTTTGTGAGAAATTGGTACCTTTCATGAATAAATCATCATTTTTTACCTTAAAATTATTGTGTAAATAATTTTTTAATCATTAATTTGTGATTCATTAATGAAGATGGATTTATAAGTGTCTTTGTGATATTTTACAAAATTAACTGACTTCATTGCAGGCTATAAGTGGAAAGATCACATAAGAATCAGTAAGATAATTAATTCTGTGAAGTTATATTTTTTAGCAATTAAAATGTTTCCGAAATCAATTAAGGCTTTATTAACCAAACCAATTATCCAAAAAAAAAATGCTTTTTTGTCAAACTACGTATATTTTCGTATTGAGTGAATTATTTATATTCAATTATGGTTTTATTTTTCATGTGCTCAGTTTCTTATTTATCTCACCATATTTAGAATAAAATGTATTATACTCAATTAAAATATGGATTTTAAAAAATGAATACCTTATTTGAATCAGTTTTGATTAAGTTTTTATCTCACATGTGCTTCCTTTTATTGATAACATTTTTTTGTTTGAGAATGATTGAAAAAATGATTTTATCTTTTCAATATAAATTTAATTAATCTACTTGAATAAAAAGAGTACATCAAATATTTATTGCATAGCGTCATTAGATGCATACGTTGTTATAGTTTATGTTGTGATTATATTAGGGGCATTATTAACTTCTTTTACAGGAGTTATTGCATTAATTATGTAATTGATTTCGCACCTATTTAATAATTTAATTATTTATCTTATTTAGATCAATAAGAACAAGTTCGTTAATAATGTTAATAATATACTTCCTCCTAAATCTAGTTATCAATTATTGAATTAAATATATGAAAATGCCTGTGGATTGCTTTTAAGAACATTTTTCATGCTCGCAATTGTTTATATAGAAATTTCTAAAAGGCCTTTGCCTCCATGCGGTGTTTTACTAATATCAAACAATATAAAAGGATTTTTATATTTTCAAGTCAATGTAACTATTCACAAATTCTATTAAGTAATTTCCTTTTTACTGCCACACTAATTGTTTAAAAAAATTGCCTTTAAAAAAGGAAGAAATAAAATCCTTACTCACACACATACACATTTCAATTTTAAGACATCCGACTACTTGTAAGATTTTTTAAAAAAAAAAATGGTATGGGATTTTTTTTGTTGTTCTTAAATTTTCTTAGTGCATTTTAAGAAATCTATGCTGAAATTAAGAATAGAAAAAGAAATTATTATTACTAAAATGGGAACAATTGGTAAAAATTTACAAAAAAGTAACATAAACTGGGCCTATTCTGTACCAAAAAGGTATGAACAAATCTTTAATTTTTCAATTAAAATATCCTAAAATTTTCATTTTTAAAATAACCGTCAGGATAAGAGATATTTTAATTTTTGCAAAAACTAGAGCATTTTATCTTAGTTGTTATATGAAATTGCAGTGGTTATATTCACATAAGGGATGGTAAATTTTGTAATAAAACAGTGATTGATAAATCTGAAGTTTAAAACACGTCTACTATTATACAGAACATATACAAAAAAAATTAAAAGTTAACTATTTTCAAAACTTTTTCAGCACTCACTCTCCCCCGTTTGAGAATTTCCAAAAAAAAACCCACACATTTCGAGAAAAACGCGTTTTAATTTAAGACATCTTTTGCTTAAAGTAATGGCATCTGCTTTTACTAAAACACTTGTAACTTTTGTTCGAGTGAATGGACTAAAAAAAAAAAAAATTCGTACTTTTATAAAGCTGATAAGATTGCCTATGAAATAAAATTTTAAAAAAAGTTTGTCTCTTTTAGGAAAAATTCACAATTTTAGGATAGTCAGATATCTCAACAATAGACAAATCATTACATGTTGAAATCTGATGCTTAATAACAATACATTACTATTTATGTCATATTTTGAAATTTTATCTTACTTGCAAATATTTGTGGTATTTTTCTAACGTACAGTTGCATTAAAATAAAGTATTCAATAACAGTTACATCATACATACAATATAAAGTATATGCAGTTACATCATACATACAGATTTGGTGAAGAATGCATAATGTAATTGGCAAGCTGGTGATGATTCATTTAATATGCCCATATTGTTTCGTCAACCATTTTCGCCAAACAAAAACTGCCACCAAATGGTGTGACTTAAACCAAAAATCAGCTTTAACTGTTGTTTTCTCATACCACGTAGGATTACTGTAAGGTGAAATTATTGGAATTTGGCTGGCAGGTGCTAGTCGTTTCACCAATGTTGATAGTCAACAGAAAGATACTTAGGTAGCTTTCATTTAATATTTATATAATTCATTTATATTAAAAGACTATATACTCTTAACTTGAGATATAACATGGTGTTCATCTTTATGTGAATCATTTATGATTTTGAGTTCTGTATGGTATATGTTTACATTTAACCAGCAAAAATACATGCATCATTTTTTTTTCAATTTATGACAAAAGATCCATAATTTCCATCTCATTCTTTGTTTTGTTGTGAGATTAAGCAGCATTCATGTTTTTTTTTCTTTTGAATTTTAAAGAATGATTTTGTAATACCTTTGAATTCTTTCTGGTTTTGATGATTTTAAATTGAATAAATAACTTAATTGATATAATTCTGAGTCATATTATTTAAAAATTTATTTTTAAATAACACTGAATTTTAAATTTAATACATTAATGAATATAGAAGGAGATCGTAATATATTTATATGAAAATAATTACGTCAAAATAATGTTTTTGTTCATATTGTTCATAGGATATTTAAAAACATTTGAAAATTACTTCATTTTTTTTAAAAAACATATTTTATAAATTTAAATAACATTCTACTGATTTTGTTTAATTATTACAATTTTTTGTATATTAGAACTAAAACTAATTTATTTTATTCCTCAGAACTGCTTTCGAATTTTTTTAGGTTCAATGTGAACCAATGCATTGTTAATGTAGTATAAAATGGAAATACTTCACAAATAGCAATTGCCTGCACTCTTACACATCTGGTGGCTTACGCATTCCTTTATAGTTTAGCTCTGTGAACCTCGTATTGGAAAAATAACATTCAAACCGTCATCCCTTTTAAGGCACATGCTGTTTGTAATTAATACAAAACACTTATTAAGAATGATACCATGCAATATCCCCATAAACAATTAGTTGACAAAGACTGGTAATTTAATAAGATATACATGTCTCAAATGAACCCCATAACTGTTTCTGGCTTACGCAAATGCTTCGCTTAACTGGTGCGTTAACTGCTCCTAACGTATACGTCTTTTCCAAGTACGATCTTTTGCGTTATTTATTAGTAAATATATTCCGAAGAATTTGTAATGCAATCAAATGACATTGACAATGTTTACAAGGAATTAACTTGTTTCTGGGAAGGATTTATTACTTTATAATTTCTCACTCTCTCTCTCTCTCTGTATATATAGCAGTAAATAATTCAAAAGAAGACTAACAAATCCCAAGCATCCTAAGATCAGACCGGAAGAACCAAGAACATGGAACCATGACAAACCAAAAACAAATGTAGCTAGAGGGGAAAACTATTATGATTTCTCGAGTTGTCACTGGTTTAGGACAGTGAAACAGGATTAAACAATGTTTTGTGAGATCTCAACCTTCACCTGCAGCAGAAATTGTTTCTACATAATAGCTCCCAGTATAAACTAAGGCAAAATCCTAAAACCCACGTGGGTGAATATAACAGCAATAGAATAGAAATTGTAATATTAAATTACCACAGGAATCCGGAAGAAATAGACAAATATAAATATGTATAAACAAAAATATTTGCAAGATATATATATATATATATATATTGTGACGTAGCGTACAGGTAGCATCGAAAAAAATCTTCACAGCCCCCCAAAAAGATTAACGTTCCTTTCTTCAGAAATCATTTTTCAAGCTTCAACTATGTTCTCACGAATCGCTACAGCGCATCACGCTCACTCGCTCATCTGGTTTCATTTCAAGTCTGTAGAGTTTGCTTTCAAAACACTTGAGTTTTGGATGATTCCAGCAAAGATGTTATAACACATTCCCCCTAAAAAGGTCCATTTTACTGGACTGTTTTGGCCCCAGGTTGGTACAGTTCTTAAAATTTCACACAGAAAGGTTGTCTTATCAATGAGAAGGACCAGGGCAGCAGTCCAAGTAATAAACTCACTCAAGAATAAGATAATAAATAAATCCAAGGTTCCATAAAATTTTACACTTTACAATAAAAAACTTAAATTCCTAACCTTGGATTCTTTTCCTAATGCTACACCTCATCTTAAAAAATTTGAATGTTTAAGTGAATAAGTCAAATGCTAATACATCAAATTACACGTATTTGCTGTACTAAACATCTATTTGCTTACACTTTACCAAGAGACACAAGAGATTTTCAGTAACTCATAAATTTTCTCCGCCATATACACAATCACGCATACATATACAAATACGATAAAAAAGGTAAAATTCATTACTAGGAAATTTTAATTGACTGCTTATACCATTCTTATTCATCCAATGACATTTCCATATAACTTTCTTTTAATTAAAAGTAAATGAATTTTGAAATTAAAATTTGTAAAAAAAACCTGTGAATTCAAGTCTCTTGAATTATTTGGACAAAACAACATTAATTTGGAGATAAAAAAAATACACCTAGGCACTTTGTACACCTTCCCACACTATTTATAACCAGTTATTTCACAATTTATTGTTTTTCATACCACAACATTGGTCAGAGGAAAAATTATGGCACTATCATTAAGAAATTACCTCATACCTCATTAGCTCACGAAGTGAAATCACTAAATCTATATTACGTACGCGTAACAAACTTCCCCACTGCTCTAATTTACCTTTGGTCGGTATGAATTTCGATTCCACACTCCCCAACCCTTTTAATATAAAGTCAATTTGCTTTACACGATTTTTCCAAATTTGCAAGAAGATGTCTATATCGACCATTCCAGGTAAAGCAAAATGCTGTAACGCTTCCAAAACCTGAATCGTTAATTTGCATCTATAAGAAGACGCGCATACAATCTTAAACCTCATCTTATTAGTCCTGTAAATGCCAAATGGCATTAAGTATGCGCCATACTTCTGATATCTCAGCATGAGAGAACGACGAAAGGCCCATTTCCACAAATCTAATACCATGGCTCACGATGCTGTGCTATTCTTTTTTACAAAACCTTCCATTTTTAACAAAAGATGAATCTCGGCTCGCGTCACCTGTTCCAAACGCCTATACTTAATACACTGGTACGGGTATCGGTTCACTTTTCTTAACATAACAGCGGACAGTGTACAATCGGATTGCCCCATCTCAATTACACTTAAATCCAAAAAATACCCAATTTCCTCTCTTAAAGTATTAATTAATCTCAGGCATATCCAAACAGATTTAATATTAAACGGTTTCCTTTAATTCAATCTGCATTAAAGAAATTGTCCCGGGATCTGGAGGAAACCTTCCTTTATTTCTATCAACGACAATTCCTAAATAGTTAATTCGATCAGGCGGTAATTTAAAATGCAGTTGACTTTCTGTTAAAATACCCTGAAAGTGAAATTCCATAAATATTTTTACCGGGTAGGGAATTTTGACATCTTTCTCTATTCCCTCCAAGCTATTTTCTATAACAAAATTTACTGTTCCCGGCCTCCTACGATACAGTTTTACTAAGTTTACACGATAAATTGCACTGCGATTCCTTTTCAGGGTAAATCTATCTCATAATTAAATTCTTAACTTCTATTTGTCATTTTACCCGTCCCAAACCAATTCTTCTTAATCTCCTTTGGTTTTGGGGAAATCCAACGCATTGTTATCTCATCTCCCACAACTTTTCGAACAACTGCATTGCGCGTGTAAATTTCTTTCCCTTTCCTCTGCTTTGCTTTTATCTTACACATTGTAAGATTTTGAAAACTTTTAAGATCCACTGTTAACCGCGTTCCACAACCCATTATCGTTACACTCGAGCGCGTACTTTTTCCTCGCACTCACAAATCAATGATTTAGTAATTGCCAAACCTTTATCACCTATCCTTTCTGAAGAACTAACTCCTATGTCCTCATGATCCATTACCCTCATTGCACACATCGCCATAGCTGTAACACTTTCCTCAACTGTTCTTGACCCCATCTTCAATTCACCATCACCAATTCTATACAAATCGACCTCTGTCCCTTCCTCAAGCCTAGACAGTTTATCTTTCTCTTTTTCCAACTCTCTCACTTCGGACGGGGGAACACCGCACATGCGTTTCACCAGGGGGTCACAAATCACAAATCCAAATTCACAAGACATGGCGTCTTTTTCACTTTTATTAACCTCCGGATCAACTGTCCGCTTAAACTTTTTAATCGGTTCACTAACTTCCACCGACCGACTTCCTGACAAATAACTCTCATATGCGCAATTGTCGATTTTATTTTTTGCCTTTAGATTGAACTCAATTTTTTTTTAAAACTTATTTCTGAGTTCAGCTCTCTCCCTTACGTTCTAACTCCATTTATCTCATTTGTTTAAGCTCTTCAAATTCCTTATTTTCGCGTTTTTCTTTCAAAATACCCTCCAACAAATATGTAACTGACTCTTCACTATAGTAGTCACTCTGGCAAATTCGCTTCTTAATTTCTACCTTGGTTAGAGTACTATCGACCTCGACTCCCATTTCTTTCGCAACCTCTAACAATACTTCCTTTTTATGTCTTAACAAAAACGGCATGATGCACTAATACATACAAAACCAAAACTAAGCTTAATTGTCACAAAAAAAAAATATACAAACACTCAACGTAATCTAGAAATACACTAGATCTAGACAACTATATTTTACAAATGTGCTCAAGTCTAAAACTAAAACAATAACCTGCACAATAACTAACCTAACTCAACAAGTATAACTATCATACACTAAATTTTCACAATGATGCGCAAATCGAAGACAAAAACAATACTCATTTGCTGCCCCTGAAAATAATTTTAAAGATAAGACTCACCTTAATACCTGTAGACGAAAACACCGGAACACTCAGGCACTTGTAGCAGGCACACCGAAGATGAGGCGGCTTAGCGTTGTTTCATCACCTTCGCACATGCGCCTGTCATTATTTCTCATTTTACTGAAATACTAAGGATACGGGCATATATTTACTCAAATGCCGAATCCCATCGCTGCCACCAATTTATATTAACTCTGACGTAGCGTACAGGTAGCTTCAAAAAAAATCTTCACAGCTCAAAAAGTTTAACGTTTCTTTCTTCAAAACTCATTTTTCAATTTTCAACAATTCTCCCAATCACTACAGGCATCACGCTCACTTGCTCGTCTTGTAGTCTGTAGAGTTTACTTTCAACACACTTGAGTTTTGGAAGATTTCAGCAAAGACGTTACAATATATATATATATTTGTATTACTATTTTTTAATTGATTGTAGCTGTGAGTTTTCTTTTTTAGAATTTTTTTCTCAATTAAGTAAGATTTTTTTATAGGAACCTCATTTTGTATTTTTATTATTATTATTACTGTATATGTGCGTGTGATGTGTGTATATGTGAAACAACTCGTATTTGAATTAAAGGTTATGTTTTTCTCCCGTACATTTCAATTCATTTAGAAATTCCTGATGCATTTTTTTCATTATTTACTTTATTTTATAACAAAAACAAATAATTTTAATAAATATTGAACATTTACAAGTTTGTGTTTCTTTCCCTTAGACTCTACGTTTCTTTACGTCTTATAAAATTCTAATTGGATGACTTAGACCACTTCCAACCTTCAAAATTCAAATTCAAAACGCGTTTGCGTGATTAGGCGAAATTGCCCTAAACCCTCATCTAATCCCCAGGATAAATGTAAGTGCTACAACGTAATGACCGTTTCAAAGTTCCATTTTACAGCTATGCATCTACTTGTAAAAAATGTCAACTAATGGTTGATCATTGATGGGATTTATGTTAATTATATAGCACGCGTGAGACGCAAGAGTCACGATTTTGAAAATGAACCTTGCACTTTGAACGTAACACTGATTGCCTTGTTAAATCGATTGAATCCTTGAATGTCATTGTAATCGTTTAAACTCAATCTTTGAGTGTTTTCCCTCTTACAATTAATTGGATCCGGAACTTTAAATAAAAGAACTCTCGCATGACTTTTTTTTTACTAAATTAGCTATACAGCCTGTTCATCTTTGCTAATGAAGTCTTTAAATTTTCTTTGATTTTTGAATGTATTAGCTAATTAATTTAAAGATCAGTTTTGCAAAAATGGTGTAAAACATATGCGTTTGATAAAACTATATTATGATGCCTTTTCTTCCAGATTTTTCTTTTGTGAATGAGAAATACTAACTTGATTTAAATTTATATTTTTTTTTGAACAAGAGTTCTATACATTTTCTGGTTTTGGATTTCTAAGTTCTAGTTTTAAATATGTAAGCCTCCATACTCATATATGCAATATTTTAAAATTATATATTTATATGCGGGTTACAAAAAATTAATGTTTAATTGATGAATAATTCCTAAACAAATTATTTAATAACAAAATACTAAAGTTTTATACTTAATCATTTAAGTAATTCCAAAATTGGCAATCTATTAAAACATACCAATTAAACAATCCCTATAAAATATAAGAAAACAGGTTTCAAATTCTGCAGTGGTCAGGGTAATAAGCCCGTGCCCGGCCTGTCATGAGTTCGAACTAGTACAGCTGATGACCCGACGTGTAGGAGGTCGATGCAAGTTTTATTTGTCGAAGCCATTGATGAGGTGTGGAAGCTTGGAGAGGGGGTAACAGAGCTCAGGTGTCATCCTTTTCACTTGACTATGGTTCAAAATTACGATGTTCGTCGCCAAAAAAACTACGTGTTGCTGAATAGTGCAATATTTATATATACTCTCTTAATTTTTCAAAATTTTAAAACTTTATTATAATTGTCAATAATTTATAAGTATAATATATTTCTTTACTTTTCTTTATTTCATCATATATATGGCCCAAAATGTATATAATTAATATTACTATCTACTATTTGAGCACATATACGAGAACAATGGAACACCGAAACGCATAGAAATCTAAAAGAAAAAGTTAAAAGAAAAATACATATATAAAAGAAAAATTAAACTTACAAATTATTATTATTTCTTAAATTTTATTCAGCTATAGCTCTATTCTCCCATGAGCTGCCAATTTGTGCAGGTACTTATGAAAAAAAGCTACTAAAGCAATATTGTTAAGTAACGAAAATAAAAAGAAAAGATCATCTCAACAATACTGATAACTCATTACAGAAAAAAATGTCTATATCTAAATGAATGTCTTTTTAGGTTAGTAGGTCTTAAATATTGATTTCATAAGAATATTCAGTGAGCATATTTTTTAATGTCAACTAAAGTAGATGTCGAAAAATACAAATACATTCTAGTAACTTTATGGGCATTTTTATAATTTTTTTTTATTATTGTAATACAATTTTATTAATATCGTTTTATGATCGCTCTTATATAGTTTATATTATAAATACCTATAATCATCTCCTTATAATTCTTTAGTAGCATAATATAAGCCGATCAAGTATATTTCTTTTATTGTGGACTTCTTTATAACTTCTATAGACCCCTTTATAAAAGCTGATTTAGAACGAAAAACATTATTGGAGACTAACTTCTAAATTTCAGTTTACGGTAAATAGAAGAGAGCAAAGCCGAAACATGTATACTTAAATTCCGAATCCCCCCAAATAGTGAAAACATAGAGTATAAAATATATGTTTAACGTTCAGAAGATCCCATTATATCAAGCATGCAATAGATAGGTAACTGAAAAGTCTAGGTTTGAACTCTAGCCTGAATTTTAAACCATGTGTGTGTGGGACTGTAAAAAAAATTACACTCTTATTTTCATGGAACAAAAATTAGTTTATTTTTCAATACAAATATCATGAGAGAGTATAGAAATTAAATTTGTCAGAAAATATATTTTTCATTAAAATATGACCGAATACTTTTACTGACAGTTTTTAAAGCGATGTATGGATTCATTGCTAAGAAATGTTGACTTGTGAATGCAGTTGGTGACATTACATAGAGAATTTTAACATTCTCAAGCAACGAAAATGAATCTTTATTGAGATCCGATGTCTCTAAAGTTCTACAACAACAGATTTCAAGAGAACACACCATCTACACAAATAGTGTCACCAGAGCACTAACCTATGAGTCAAAACATTATAATGATTGTCATGAGCTCTCGCTCGCAACAGTGAGCATTCATCTGCAGCGATAAAAAAGTCACAAAAATGTAATCCAGTACAAGTAAGTGGGAAGAAAATTGAAAAATTCAGTGATATTACATTATATATTAACATACACACACACGTCTAAAGGAAGATATATTTATTAATTTCCGAAACAATTCATCATTATTTAAAGCAATAAAAGTACGTTAAATCAGTCGAGAGCTCAAATTTACTCCCTTTGGTGTGGTGTGGTAGTTAAGAAGGGGGGGGCTAGCTCAGGTGTTGTCCTCATCACTTGACCATGGCTCAAAATTACGATGTTCGTCGGCAAAAGACCTCGAATAACTGAGCAGTGCAATGTTAATATTCACTCATTCACTCATTAAAGCAATAAAAACATTTAAAAATAGGTATTAATAACTGTGAAATATTCGTTTCAAAGGGTTGAAATATCCGGCTACGTATAAAATCGAAACTATTGTTCTAGACACACACAAACAAAATAATGGTGGTTTAAATACAGTTGCACATCACTTGATTAAGATATTCTGAAACACATGTTTTCAAAAAAACTTGAAATAATGAGATATGTTCAGTTTTATAATTACAGAATATTTAAAAACTGGTACATTTACAGGATAAATCTAATGAAAATGTGATGGTAAAAATAATAATACCTGATTTCTGCACTCTTTTAGGTTTGAATAATGATTATTTGAATTATCATTGAAATACTTCTGAAAAATATTTTGTAAATCGAAAAAAGGAAGTTAGAGCTTTCAACGTCATGCTTACACATATTCAATTTCAACCTTGTATAAAAATTTAAGAGATGGGCAGTTTTGAGGAGAAATTATGAAATTTCGAATTTAATGTGTTACCTGATAAATCAAGGTTGTGCAACGAGGATGGATGAAGATCAGGTATTAATGGAAAAGGGGGAAATTTCATGCCCTCTTCAGTCTAATAGCAACCGTGTTAGCCCAGTAATTGAAGTTTATGTATTTCAACACACCCTGATAGTATTCATGAATCAGTTAACCCTTTATCTACTGCATTATGATTTACTTCAGTTTCTTATGCGATATTTTTTTGAATCACTACATTAAAAATTAAGGGATATACATAAACAAAATACTCAACTTTGGGAAATTTAATCAGTCAGAGCTATTTAATTAATTAACTATATTCAACTGTAAAATTAATTATATACACTGTTTACTTAAAATAATTAATCAAATCGTTTCTAAGGTCTTTATTAACACACACAAAATAAGATACTTACCTTTTGTGTGTGTGTGGCATTAACTACTTTTTTGAAAAAAAAATGACAATCTTTGCAATCCGATAAAAATGTCAGCTGAAAACGCAACTTCTACTATAAAACTATTCGCCTTCCCCACTAAAATACTCATCATAGAACCTGTGCTGCCTTATATCTTAGAAGAGTGGATTTATAAGAACATTTATGTTAAGTATCATTAGAGTATTCGTAAAAGTGGTTATTCTATGTAATTTTAAAGTTAGTGGTACTTACAAGTACCATCTCGGTAGATAAAGGGTTAAGATAAGAGGTATTTCTTTGATGGATTTTTGAAACAAACCAAATCCTTACGAAACTATTCCTTTTGGTGCAAATATTGATTAAGCATAATTGCTAATAATACATAATACAACTATGCAAAATTCTGTATAATTCCGAATGTAATATTTAGCTTAAATTTCTTAAAATGTACGTAGTATACGACAAAAAGCACCTTAAATTAACATATAACATTATTACCTTTTACAAACAAGCGTTAGCATTTCATTCAAAATGAATTCTATTTATAAAGACTTCAAGAATAAACTAAGAAGTTCCTTTTCCTCTTAAATGTTTTATGAACATTACGTAGTCTGTCAAAACCCATAAATGTCTTATCTCTTGACTAAACTAGCTTGTTTTTGGTGAAGGTGGGTTATAACTTTCAGCTCTCTCTCTTATTTTAGCCACAGCGCTCCCCATTTCTCAGTAGATGAACGATGAACTTTAAGCTATTTTGTTGTGCTCTGATCGACAATTCATGATAGTGCCAATTTTTGGCCAAAATAGTCAAAGTGGCTTGAAGTTGTTTCCTGAAGAAAGGTTTCTTTCAAAAATTAGCCGTCTCCTAAACGTCTCATCCTCCATATGTCTTTGAAATGATTGTATTTTATTTCCTACTAATGGTTATAAGATAATGGCTGTTTCAAATATATTTTTTTTCTAAATCAGTAAGTTTGCAAATTTCAAAATTCGTATTTTAAAGTTATTAGATATTTGGGTATGATTGTAGTGATTTCATATTTAGCTAATATTTTTACTGTTTCACGATTACAAAAAATTTTCGATCTCGAGTTAGCTATAAAAATGCAAAAGTCTTTGTTTCAAATAATGCTTATTTTATTAAAAAAATGAATTTTAATTCGAATAAAAACTTTAAATATATATCGCGATAAAATACTTGTCTTTCAACCGTTTTTATAACACCAATTTATCAAAATTGACCTGGTTACAACAGTGAGCAGTTCTGTTAAATAGATAAGTTTCTTTCGAATTGCTTTAAATAACTTCAGGATGACGCATTGTTGCCAATCCGAAGTTTCAGAACCGTATTTTACAAAGGAAAAAAAACATTGAGCACCGTCTTGTGGCACTGCTGAGACTTAAGAAAGTTTCTTACCTTTCTAGGACAAAAAAATAAGACACAGTATAAGTATTTATTTGACGTAAACTGTTTGCCGTCTTGTCTAATTTAAGTGCTTACACGTTTGTAGCTGCGTTAATTTAGTATGCCAAATAAATTAAATAACTGAATTATCCACCACACAGAGCTTTAACGACCCAAAGCTTACAGCTGTATGTTTTGGTAAATAGGAATAAATTTGTACTTTTTCCTTTGCGTTTTTTTCCTTGTAAATAATAACAATATATATAATGATACTTCGTTATTGATTGTTTCGATTGATATAATAGGTGATTTTTTGTAAATTAAATACATCGCAGAGACGTGGAAAATGCGATTTTCCGTCTATGATAAACTTAATTTTACTTTATGTACCTTTAAAAAAATATCCTTCGTTAGGAGAAAAAAATCGTTTTTACTGCTAGCTCACACAAGATTTTATTTCTTAAATACTTGTCTGTTAAAAAGAGCTGTAGTATATCTCTAGTAAGACAATCATAGAATGTTAGTGAGCAATAAAATTGAGCTTTTATTTTATTTTAACAAACAGAAAAGCTAAAATATTATTCATTGATATTTAAATTTTTTTTCAATAATTCACACATATGAGAGAGAGCAATGTATCCTGTTGATAAAATTTTCACAAAAATACTTTTATTTAAGTTTTTTATGATTAAATATATCTATTATATGCGATGGATGAACTTCAACAATTTCTCAAATACCGACACACCTATATACATACATATATCTACATTTATATAAGAGAAACTCTCCTTTTTTACTCTCGCTCATTCACTCAACACTTGTCATATCTTAGGAACAATTATATTTAACAACTTGAAATTTCGAGACAAGTTTCTTTTTCTTGGCCAAGATCCTCTTAAAACGTGTTTTATGAAATTGACACCCATAAAAGGTAGAGAAGGGTTAATGGGAATTAAAGTTAAATGTTCTCATTTTTTTAAACTACTAGACCCATAGGCATTGTTTAGCATGCCTTTAATGAGTAGAAATCCAATAAAACAAGTTGTTCGTTAACCAACTCCAAATGGTGTCGGGGGGAGTTAAGTAGGGTTATACTAGATGATAAGGAGATGTTAAGTAGAAGAACATTTCCATTTTATAAATTCGGTTTTGAAGCAAGAAGTGTGAGGACTATAAAAATAATTTTCAATATATTCGAAAGGTTTGCTTTGGGATTTAGATAGCATTACTTTAAAAAGCATTATAATATATAATCAAACAGTATCATAAAGCATTCATCGAAAAGAGGTGAGAAAAAGAATATATATATATATATATATATATATATATAATTTTATATAAATTTACTAATATTCTTATTTTTTACATACATAATTTTATTTACAGTTATATTTCTATTAGTTCTCAGTGTAATGTGTAATAACGATAGTATTTTTAATTAGTTGTACAGTTAATCAATAAATGGTGCCACATTAAATAAATTAATAATAATATATTATATTTAAAATTAATTGTATGTGTCTGGGTTGTATTTTTATTTTCTAAAAAAATTAAAAACAATATTTAGAGTTTTAAACGTATATATATATATATATATATATAATCAAAATTTCTCTACAAGAGAGAGATGAACCACATGATCAATACATAAAAGAATATCAATTGCCAGATAACAATACAACAGAATTTAGAAGGAGATATGAAAGATTGAAACAACAGAGCAAAATACAAAAGAATGGATGCTTCAGTATTATCAACATTGCTGACTTAGGACAGCTAGTATACATAAAATTTTTTAAAAAAATCCTTCTGTATAAAAGTGGGGTTGAACATGTTTTTTGGCCAGCCAACCTTCCCCCTTTTTTTGTTAATAATACCGAGCAAATACCAATTGGAAATAATGGATAGGAAATCTAAATCCATTATAAGGAAGAGGTAACTTACCCAAAAATTGCATACTGACTTAATATAGACTTTAATTTTATGCGTTACTGATATACTGACTCCTTTCTATCGCGTGAGAAAAATTATTTTTGCTGTACTCACGTGGTAAGCGTTTTCCCCTAATTGTTTTTAGCATTGATTTTAACATATACTAGTAATTTTATAGGCTATAATTTAATCGCTTTATACTAATAGATTGTTGCTTGATTTTTAATAGTTGAGCTTTACTTGATATTTCTTTCTTACCCTATGGCTTCAGAGTATTGGCAAATACTCTGAAGGTTGGCTTGCCGCAATACTTTGTTTGAACCTGGAACCCTGGTTGAACCCGAACCTATAGTTTCGCTTTATATTCAACGCACTATGCAGGTGAGGACGTCGTAAAGTAACAGAAGTATTGTATTTCTCTGAGTTCATGTATGTCTGTTTGAGCTAACTTTCAAAGGCAAATCCGAATTAAGATTCCCATATTCTTCAATAAGTTAAAACGTTGCCATTAGATTGTATGAGAAAGTATATTTATTTCATTTTAATGAAGTAGTATTTATTTTTAAAAGGGTTGCAAAATACAGTCCAACAGAACTTTCTTCCAATAATGAAATCATAAATTCCTAAATCATTTTTTCTATAAAAAAAAAACATAGATTTCTCTTTCTTTCAGCACCTTACATAATAAATGTTTTACACCTGAAGGACAATTTCAAGCTATCTATTGTAGAAGATTCTACCATTTCGTCACTGACACCCGGTTGACCGTTTAAAACGCGAAACATCGATCCATCGCTGAAAAGTACGTTATTCCAGTAGTGAATGCCTCACTGCTCTTTGTACACCGCCGCACTCTTACCCCTTTTATCTCGCAAAAATGTTAAGGCTTTTTCTTGAGCACACGTGATTGAAAATCTTGTTTATTAATTTGTCGCAGCGTAGAATGTGTGTTGAAGGATCGACTCCTTATTCTCTCTACTTTCTACATATCTAATTCGGTCTTCTCGAATTAGCATCTTTTCACGAATTAATGTTTTTTTCTTAGTGTTAGGGTTCGATTACTACAATTATTAGCAAATATTATTTTTAATTTTTTGGTTCTTCGAAAAATTAAAAAAAAATTTTTTTTGTCCCCAATTCCTTTTTTCCCCCGCTAGTTGATGAAATTCATCATTGCGTACAATCACTATAAGTCAAATAAATTTCGGAACATATGTCGTGTGACTTATCTTTTACTGCTGAATAATTAAAACTTCTTTTTATGCTAGCCTATATGCATGTACCAGCCTAATAAATGCCGTATTTTTTGTGGAAACTTGCTTCTATCTGATAGCCATTATTCTTGAGAATTGCTCTAGCTCGAATTCCTCCTGAAAGTAAACTTTTCTTAGGCATTCAAATTTTACTCCATTCTTCTGGAACCATTTTCCAAAATCCGTTCAGTGTTTTGGATGCCGTTTCCTAAGGTTCGTTTTAGTAAATAAAATGCACAAAAGTTCATTGCAGAAGCATACGGGGATTTTACACGTATTTCATCAAATGGGATACATTTTATTCATGTTTCTGATTCTTTCTTTCCGAAATAAGCGGCAGATGAGACAGATGATTGACTAGAGGCTTTGTTCATATGAAGCTCAAATTTATCAATGTCCTGCCAATATAAAGTTGGAATTCCTTTTTCCAAAATTGGTTCTAAAATATTTTGTTGATTGAAGAGTGAATTAATTTTGGCTTCACTTGAGACTTTTTTGAATTTTAATTTGCCATTGTCACAAAATCTTACATCTATTATGAGTCATTGGAGGAAATTTACTGTACACTGATAAAGCCATTCTTGTCAGTTGAACAATTGAAAATTGATCTTCTTTTACTACAGTCAATTAAATATACCCATAGCTCATCGAGTGTTTCCACAAATTTCGATTTTTATGTAGTTAGAAGTTTTTTTAGGTAATTTTCTACAATTTGCTTTTAGTTCAGTGATATGTTTTAATAAAAAAGACGATCTTTAGTTTTACACATCTATTTTAACTTTAAAATCTAAAGAACTTTTCAATTAGAGCCCAAGGAGACATTTTCAGTTTCAATGCAATGAATTTTTCCGTCAGATGTTTTTTTTTTTTTTTTTTTTTTTTTTACGATCAAAGATTTTAATTTCTTGATTGTTGACAGTGCTTGAGCAATATTATTATGAAGTTTTGTAGTCATGTGTTTTCATTTTTACTTTCTGCTATACTCTTTTTATATCTTTCAAATTTAATATATTTAAAATACCTTTGACCGAAGTGCTATATCCAGGATTTTTACACCGCTTTTTAATTTGTTGAGATGAATATTTCTCCTTGTAAAGCATAATTACATAACTCTCTAGACATATATCATTTTTAAGACCCCTTTTTAAAAATAAATCTTTTATTTTACATTCGAACCAAAAGAAAACTTTGACAGACGATTATTCCTAAATTTCCAAGGTTTTATCTCAAAATGCAAAGGAGAAAAAGAATTGCAAAATCGTTTCCATAAAGAGCGAACAACTTTCTGTATTTTACATTTTTGATTCCTTCGGAAAAAAATTTAATATTTTTGAATAATTTTAATATTTACTTTATAAATTATCTGTAAGATTTTAGTCGTGCTTGAATTTTACACACACACACACACACACACACATATATATATATATATATATATATATAGTTTCATTGTTACCTATTGCTTATTTTACAGATAGCATGTGGACTGTTCTCAACAATAAATGCTTCTTTTACAATCCAAAATGGCCCCCCTCCATATATGTATAACTATATATATATATATGTATATATGAACTCACACCACATTCATTTCGAATATATTAAATATGAATATTATCTAGAACGAGATTTTCAATTCATTTAAAAAAACTCAACTAATCATCTAGTCTTGTTTTTTTTCTCTATATATTAACTTCTGCTTTTACTTGAATCATACACGTATAGCACAAGAACTTTTTTTTAGATCTCGATTAAAAATTATAAAATTTGTAAAAAAAAAAATAATAATAATACATTGTGTTCAAAGTGTAAGTAATTTATCGTTGACGAAACAAATAATACACAAAAGGACAATAGTAAAAAGCAATATACTTTCTTCTACAGCTCAGAAACTCCGAAAACATTTCAATTAGTAGATCCCAACCCTCATCCCGAGAAAGATTTTTTTTCCCGGCCCCTTTTATTTTTTCCCTTCATAGACAGACAAAACTTCCCTCTCTAGTCTGAACAGACACATCTTTTTTCCACCCATTTAATTTGGAGCTGGGCATGTCAGCAACGAGTGGGGGGAAAACGAACCTCCCAAATAGTGACCCCTCCACGCAGAGGGCGCTGTGACAACTTACTTGCAACAGGCCAGAGATCCGTTTTCGGCAGTTCTACGTTCGGGGCTCTTCCGAAACAGTCGCCTGTATTGGACACTCGAAGTAGCACTGAGACGATAAGATAACAATTTTGACATGTGGGTTTTTGACAAGCGCTTTCATTGAAATAATAGACGAAGTCAGTTATAATATTGAAAGTTTATTTCCTGAAAGGATATATTGTGTACTATTAAAGTAGAAAAAAAAGTCCGTCGACTGATATCGGCATGATGGCCTTCAAGGCGCTTTTGATAATCACTTACTTCTTCATAGCAGGTGAGTACTTAGTGTCTTTTAAGTACGAAAAAATGCCATTATTCTTTGAAAAATGGAACTCAATGATTTTTTTCCATGGGTGTTCAAACAAAATGTTCATTTGATTTTCATTTTTTTCAGTTATTTGATTAAAAAATTAAATATTCTAAGCAAGCAAATGAAAAAAAAAAATGCAACGTTTGCATGCATAGAAAAAAAACACTTTTTTACCGGTTGCTACAATTAAATTATTTGCTATATATGTATGTGTGTGTGTGTGCGTGTAAAGAAATTTTATATCATTGTCATATTGATATATGATAAATTACACAATATACGCGCAGCACCCAAAAAGTAGTTAAATTACAAAAATACTTAATTTTAGAATACAGCCTTCAGTAAAAAGATATTTTATTTTTTTCTTAAAGTAATAAAATTGCTCATGTTCAATGTGTTCACAATAACCTAAAATTTATCAGTTTTTTATTATTCTAAAAATAATTTCCGAAGTGCTTTGTGGAGTGATTATTATAATTTCATTTTTATTCAGCAAAAGAATATAATATATTTGTGTGGTTTACTTTGATTTCATATTAATTTACGTCGCCCTCTGCAGCAATGTGGATGACACCTGAGCTGGCTCACCAATCTCTTAACTTCCACACCATGCCACTAAGAATAATTACATAACATTAGTTTACAGAAGAGATATCTATACAACTTCAAATTTCATTGTTTTTAGCACATATTGTGAGAAATATTTATTGATACTATAAAACTTAAGGAAAATTACTGGATTAATTTTTTTTCGATACATTGTATTGATTTGAATCTAAGCCGCACTTTAATCCCATTGTAATGCTATTGTTGACAGTCGAGTGCGGCTGAGAATTGAACGCCGGAAAAACTCATTGGATGGAGGAAATTGAATACGATTCTGACGGCTAGAACAATTACAGATTTATATATGTATTTAAAAGTTTTTAATGCAGCTAAATTAAATTAATTATTCGTTTCTTATTAGTTCTCATTTTAATTTTTTACTTTTAATTTCGTAAAAATATCGGATATGGGTGAACATTGTTATGCTATTTTTTATTTTTTTAACGAAAACGAATTAAGAAATTGGGATGCGGCTTAGATTCGACTAAATAGGGCAATTTATAAATCGCATTGAATGGTTTTCTAATAGTATCATGTCTTAAGAATTAGCTTAGTTTATTGTTTTTTTTAAAGCATTAAAAGTACTTAAATATTCTTGAAATTAAATTTTCTTCAAAAGTAAATAATGTGTGTGTTCAAACTCACACACTATTTAAGAAAAAAAAAATAATCAAGTACATATAAACTGATTTTCTCTTTATTTTACTGTTCATTCTTTTGAGATGAATTTGTCGATTCATTAAATGTATAATATGTGTTTGTTGAATGATAAATTACATTCAGTGACAAATTCCATAAACCTTAATCTTTTAGGAGTTGAATAGGGAAAAAAGAAACAAAAATTAATTCGTAACAACAATATTTGCTCCATAATTTTACTTATTACCTATCAGAAAAATATACACATATATAAACAGAATTTTAAATTATCGATTTCATTTAGAGTTTTATTGAAGTATATGAAGAAGTAAGGTATATTTCAAAGATGTTTAACTGCAAATAAGTGCCCGAATTCGATGATTTTTTTACAAAAAAAAACCTATGTTGTACAATTTTAAAAAATGGCTATATATATTCTGCACATTTTTAATAATATTTTAATTTTGTTTTAAACATTATGAACACTAATTAAAATATATGTAAAATAAATTCATGATTTTTCTTCAACTAAACTGCATAATTTTGTCATCACTTTTGTAAAATTTGCATGGAATTTCTTGATATATATTTTTCAGAATATTTTATGAAATAATATAGGTATATACTTTCATCACAAATATAATATGTTGGGAATTTCAATCCTATTATTTATAAAATGTGTGAGCTCGTAAGTTCTTATAGTAAATTGAAAGAAAATTGTTATGATTTTGATATTCAAGTTTAGAAAAAAATATCGTGATCTAAAATATATCAGTGCTAATAAGTGATTTAGTATCAATAGCTGAAATAATAACTATTGCCAAAATTCATGTTTATGGATTTTGTGAAAATACATAAAATCGCTAACGTTGTTATCTCATTTAAAAACACAATCAGCTCTTAGTGTTGATTGACGATGAAATGATTGAAACGCGAAAAATAATCATTTGTGTTCTTCACATTCACACAAAGAGACAAAAAAAATTGCTTCCAAGTACATAGCTTCGTCTATTTCATACAATTATCACGTTATTACCTAGAAAGGTCATATAAGATCTGGGATTTTTCTTACTACTTCTAACTTTTTGCATAGCATTCATAAGATATACCTAACAACATAACATACCCCCGTGTAGATGAGCTTTTTGTTTGTCCACCAGTTTTCTTAATCTGGGCTAATGTAAGCTTATTTGAGATTTGTACATTTTTATAAATTGCAATTTCTATTTCATGCGACATATTTTTTTCTTGAGGAATTTATAAATATAATAGAATTCATTAATAGAGATTAACTAAAGCTTTAATTAGATCGGATTAAGACAGTGCTTCTCTAATTATGTGTACTTGAGACCCGATTTCCAATACATTTTCATCGCGCCCCCCTTCACGCAATAACAATATATTAAATCAATAACATACTTTTACGTAAAGCTACAATACGACTTTAATTACGAACCGTACAAGTTATCAAGATAAACATTAAATTTTGTGTAAAATTTTATGACATGGCTATAGGGTCAATGGTAATTATTAAACTTGCTCTTAACTCAGTATTGTTAAATTAATGATCAAAAATAAATTGCACAGTACTGATACATGATGTGAGTTTAAGTGTGTATTTTACGAGGACTGTTTTTTTAAGTAAGGTCCGTTTGTTTTTTAAAAAGTAACAGCAATATTTTGTTTTAAAAAACCTTTATTTTAGAATTGTACATGCTTTTGCCTATTTTTCTACATAGTTACCGAGTTTATTAATTCACTTGCCATACCTTAGAACTAAGTTTTGAAAATCCCCTTCAAAGAAGTCTGCCGCCGGGTTGGACAGCTAAGAGATCACGGCCACTTTCACTTCCTAACGGCGTGGCATGCTATCAAAAGGGGTTTTCTTCCCCACGATAACGCAAGGCTTCACACTTCTCGAACGACTCGGGACGTAATCGAATCTTTTGGCTGGAAGGTTTTGGACCATGCACCATACAGCCCCGACCCTGCTCCTCTAACGATTTCCACCTTTTCTGGTACCTCAAACACAGTCTTGGCGGGAAGTGCTTCAGTGACGACGAAAAACTGAAAGCGGCTGCGAACTCTTTGCTGTCCGACCACGTGGCAGATTTCTTTGAAGAGGATTTTCAAAACTTAGTTCTAAAATATGACAAGTTCATTAATAAAATCGGTAACTGTGTAGAAAATAGGCAAAAATATGTACAATCCTAAAATAAAGTTTTTAGAAACAACATATTGCTGTTTGTTTTTTTAAATGGACTTTAATTATAAAAAAACAACCCTTGTTTTTTTTATTATATCGGATTGTAGTTTTGTTTCCTTTCAATGAACTAATTTTTTTTAAAAATAATCTTTTATTTTCGATATACTTGTGCCTAGGTTCCTAGGGTTATCACACCCCCTAGGGAAGCACCTCACAGTTTGAGAAGTACAGGAAAGTACGGATTAAACCTATAAATGAACCTGAAATAATCTATAAATGATCTAAAGTACGTAGTCATGTATAATTTTATTTGACTCGTAGTTTAAAATGAAACAAAGTAATATTGTAGATACTTACACAAGTAAGAATTCAAAAAACTAGGTATAATTTACATAATATTTAAATAAGAAAATCATTTCTTAAAAATGTCAGTATATACTTATTTTTAAGCGACGTGGAACTCAGCTTAGTGTGGTCCATATTAATAAGGATGGGTATAGCGTAAATATTATCTTTTCAATTGATCAGTGAAATTATAGGTCTTAAAAATTCCAAACACATGTCAAGTTTTGGTCCTTAAAGGAAAATAAATTATGACAATATAATGAATATATATATATATATATATATGTATTAATAAAACCTTTATGCAGTTAACTTCAGAATGTCTAGTATTTCTTAGCATATATATGTTCATTACCAGCAAATATAACATATTTTTATAAGACATTTCATTGAAAATATGGTTTTATATTAATTATGTTTTTAGTTTATTTGTTACATTATATTGATGATTTAATATGGCAGTCAAAATTATGTGTTAATTAGAAGTGTTTTGCTTTAATGCACTTACTGTAAGTTTTTACCATGTAAACAAATTATGCCATCTGCTTTAGTTGAAGGAAGTAGGCACGATAGTTTAGTGTTCAAGGTGACGAACTTGTGGCTGGTGTGTCATAAGTTCAAGATTAATGCCGCTTAAGATCCGCTATGTAGAGGGGACCACTGCACGTTAAATATGTAGAGGTTCAAACATCCTTCCGTGAGGTGGAAGTTAAAAGAGACCAGGACCAGCTCAGGTATCATCCTTGTCACATGACTATGGCTCAGAATTATGAGATCCGTCGCTAATGGCTCTCTTGCAACTTTCTAATGCGACTTAAACATAGTTATCACTAAAAACAGCGATTTTCCTTAATCTTGAGTACATTTCGTATGACAACGATATGATTCACATAACAACATACGTACGAGTAGATTAGCTTTCATTTTGCCTGTCAGCTTTCATAAACTGAATTAATGCTAGTTCATTTGAGATTGGAACGTTTTTTTTTAATTGGGATTTATATTTCGTTTCACGCTTTTTTCTTGAGAAATTAAAAAATAGTAGAGCCTCAATAATGCAGATTAATTGAAGCTTTAAAGTGTTAGGATTAAGGAAAGTACATATTAAGTAAACTAACTTATAAATGAGCTCGGTTACGCAATCAAATAATCTGTACACTAAAATGACATGTAATTTTAAATAAAGCAAATCAAATTTGTATCTACACAAGTCAAAATTCAATGAAATAATACTTGAAAATCTGTATTAACATCAAGTGCCATCCACTATAAGTTTTAAAAAATGTATTTGATCTTTAATGAATGAATAAAAAGTATTTTATTAGCGATTGAAAATTTGAACATGGTATATATATATATATATATATATATATATATATATATATATATATATATATATATATATATATAGGGAGATTTCAAAATAATATTATGAATTTAAACAAGATTAGAAAGAGCAACACGTAATTGGCACAGAAAACATTTTTTAGGAAAGGTTGTACTATAACAAGTGTTCGAAATTACTACCAGAAGTCGTCTGGTAGGGTTGACAGCGGTGCTGCATGTAATTCCTTACATTCTGACAGCTACCTACCGGCAGTCTCGTGAAAGATGTCGCTGAATGGAAGGTTTTGTGAACACCAATTTTGCTGGAAGTAGTCATTTGCGATCTGGTTTCCAAGGTAGTAGGATGAATTCACTGATTGCGTATGGATCTGTAGATTGTTACAAGTACGCCAGTTGTACCAGGCACGTTACTTGAAGAGGAATATTCCACATCACACGACCTTCACAAGGTTTGAACATGAGGTTTACGTATGATCAGTTCTTTAACAAGAACTGATCATACGTAATGTACCAACAATGAACGACGAGGATACATGGCATTAAGGAGGTAGTCTTATACCTGGTAGAAAACAATCTGAGTACTTGAGCGATAATCTAATAAGTGCGTCTATCTCAATCCATCAATCCATTGTCTGGAGGATACTCGCAACAAGCCAAACAGCAAATCTTTGAACAGCGGTGGATAAGTTGTGGAGGCTTGGTTCACTGACCTGCATGATCACCGCTACTGTCATGCGTTGACTTCTTTTGGAGTCACATGATGAGTATGGTGTACGAAACTTTCATTCTTTTATTCGAAGATAGCATCTCTTGAATATTTCTAGCAGCTGGGAGGATGCGTTACATACTATGGATATTAAAAAGAATAATGTATTCTATACAAGCGCCACTCTCAGGACTGCCAAATGACTATTGGTAGTAATATTGTACTCGTGTTATAGTACAAATTTTCAATAAATGTTTTCTGTCCCATTAATGTGTTGATGTTTCTCATCTGTTCTCTGCTTCTGCGCACCATAGATCACAACATTTGTGTCCCTGCATTCTTATGTGATTCCAAGTAGTCTGTATACCGGCTGCACACCTGCAAATTTGTCGGTCTGGTATTAAATCACCCTGTATATATAATTTCAGTATGCGCAATAATTATAAGAATATAAATAATTTTCACTATCAACTATTATAATTAGGTTTTTTTTTCAGATTTTGCATTGACAATATGGTTGCATAATGAATATACTTATTACACATTCTTCATATTATATTGTGTATTCAATATCACTCACTAAATCATTCATTAATACCTTATATAATTTTTGTCTAACTGTATACTATAAACTTTCGATAATTTAAATAAAATATTCTCTCTGATTTTGATACCAGTAACTAAAAAGATATAAAGCAAATAATGGTATTTAACTGAAATTCAAAAACCAGAAAGACAAACGTTGATTTTTAATAAGTATGATAAGTTAATTTCATTTGTGTAATATTAATCATTATTAAGATATTTTCCTTCTAAATTAAATTTAGTACCTCCCGTCAAGCACTTCTATGATTATCTTAATTGATTCATTACGTTTTCCAGGCAGTTAGTTTTCTTGATGTGTTTGCACATCGCCATTATCGACGGGTTTATAATATAATTAATATTTTTGGGTATGTAAGATGCTTTACTGATACTGATAATGAAATATTTCTATATTTCAAAAATATAATACATTTTTAAATGTATTTATTTTCAATTGCAAGACATAGGACAGTCAAACTGTAGTTATAAAATTGAAGTTCTAACAAATGAAAGGCAACATTAATTTAATGTAATTTTTTAAAAAAATTGCTTAACAAATCAATTTAAAATGATTTACTGTTTAAAAGAGTTAAATTTGATTATAATTTTAAATTTATTCAGATTATCTTTATATTGGTATGCAAATAAAATGAATACATTGTATTAGTATTTAAGTTTGAAATTTTTAATTCAAAATCTTTTGATTAGCAAACATAGTTCCAGAAAATTGAAGGTTTTTTAAGCCATATGTACGAGGACTTAAACTTAACGTGGATCAAATGTTCAAACCGAAAGAACGTCTCAATTTTTATAAAAAAATGTGACAGTTAAACTCATGCATTTGATTATAGTATAGTGTTTTCAAAATTTAAAAATACTTCATAAATAATTATTTTTTCCTTTGAACAAGTAAAGTGATAGCTCATTTAGCATTACGGTATAGGAGAAAAGTGCGAAAAACATTTTATAAAAGAAGAAATGTGTCAACTCCGAAAATTAGTAGTGTGATTAAATAAATGATTCTCTACAGGACAGTGTGAAACCAGCAAATAATATTAATGTTTAAATACTTTTTATATGTGAACAAATATTCCAAATTTGGGTCCTATTCTTTAACATAAATCGAAAAGAGGCTTAAGGTATCCGCAGGACTATCCTAAAATTGTGATTTTTGCCCAAAATTGACAAATCATTTTATGATTTTATTTTTTGGATCATCTTATAAGATTTATAAAAATAACAAGTTTATATATTATTTACCGTTCACACTAGAACAAAAACTACAAGCGTTTTAGTAAAAAACAGATGCCATTACTTTAAGCAAGATATCATACTTGCAAATGCGTTTTACTTGAAATGTGTTTTTTTTAAATGCTCAAACGGGGACAACAAATACTAAAAAAGTTTTGAAAATAATTAACTGAAATTTTTTATGTATGTTCTGTATAATAGTATAAGTGTTTTAACCTGCATATTTATCAATCAATGTTTTCTTAATAATTTACAATCCCTTATGTTTAGATAATCACTGTTATTTTTAAGCAATTTTGTATAATAACAAAGAAAAAATGCTCTAGTTTTGTTAAAATTAAAATATCTCTTTTTCTGAAGGTCATTTAAAAATGAATAACATAGCAGCACATCAGAATTGGAAATTTGTTTATAAACTTTTGGTACAGAATGGGTCCTGTTTATGTTTTTTTTTTGTAAATGTTTACCCATTTTAGCAATAATAATTTATTTTTCTCTTCTTAATTTTAGCATTTTTTTTTCTTAAAATGTACTGAATAAATCTAAAAACAACACCAAAATCCCATATCTCCATTTTTTTAAAAAAAGTTGTCACAAGTAGTTAGCTACCTTAAGTGTGAAATAAATGAGAAAAATCAAATTAAGAAAATAGTTATACTTAATGTTTCTTTATGCGCATCATTATTTAATTTTTATTCCCCCAAAATGCTCTAAATTCACGCAATGATTAACGCATTTTGAAAGCTAATATAAAGTAAAAGAAAAGTATTTCATATGAAAGGAAAATGTAAAATAATGATATCTGAGCAACATTAATGAATTCATGTGTGAGTATTAAACTTTAAGTACACGATTCCCTTGGTATCTCCTGACACTAAATGATTACATACAGTTTATGTAAGTTATTGATACCTAAATCCTAGCATTAAGTGATCGATTGCACTGAAATACATTGTTATAGCGTTAAACTCTTGATTTATAAAGGAAACGAGAGTGAGTGAGTGAATATGAACGTCCCACTTTTCAGCTACACGACGGCTTTTGGCTTCGGACCTCGTAATTTTGAACCATGGTCAAGTGACGCGGACGACACCTAAGCTGGCACCCCCTCTCCTAACTACCACAACACACCAAAGGGAAGATGTTTGAGCTCTCAACAGATTTAATGAGCATCGCGCCCCGACACGGCAGGCCTTCAGTGGTACTGGGATCGAACTCATGACATGCTAGCCATGATCCGATACCCTGATCACGTGGCTACCGCGGCCACAAGAGTGAGTTTAATTTCTAAAACAGAATTTTTTATTTATTTATACTCTCTCAATTCCACCCTCAAAAATGATTTTTGCTAGACCCATTTTTAGTAGAATTTGGTTCAACAATAGAAACATACTTCCCAAATTTCAAATTTGTGAGTGTAAAAGTCAAAAAACGATGAACTTTACTTTAAGTTCCCATAGCTTCTTAATACCCTCTTAGGAATCGATTTCCGCAAATCCCACGATTCTATAATTAACAAAAAAAAAAACTTATCAAATTTCAAGTCTATACGCATCTAATGACTCAAAAATGGAAATATTTTTCTATACTGCTGCTCTTAAGCCTTTACAACAACTTTTTTAATTCAATTTCCGCAAATCCCTTTTGAGCGGATCTTTACCAAAGAAAAGTATATACCAAATTTCGAGACATAAATTCTAACAGAAAATAAAAATTCTACCTATAATAAGGTATTATGGGTGCGCTCTTAACGTCTCACAAACCCGAGTCGGAAAAAATTTCTGCAAAACGCCATCTTATCAGATTTCTAATGAACAGCAACAAAAAAAAAACATTAATGCTAAATTTTATGTCTGATCGTCTAATATTTTTAAAACGGAATTTCTTTTGTATTATCTATAACACTCTCTTAAGCCCTTTCAACCCGTATCAGGAATCAATTTCCGTAAAACACATTTTTAGCGAGTTTCTTCTGAAATAAATATAAATATATTCACCAAATTTCCAGTATCTACATCTAACAGATAAAAAAATTATTTTTACCTATAACGTCCATTTAACCTCTCGCAAGACGCTGATCTATTTGGGCTAAGTTAATGAATATCTAGTTACAATTAAATATAAATATTAAATTTCAAGTATGTTTGTTAAAGATAAAAAAAAACATTGCAATTTGTAACTATAACGCCCAATTAACCCATCGCAAAGTAATTAGAGAATCAATTTCCACAAGACAGTTCTTTGAATATCTTTAGCAATCAATTTACAAATTTTTTTCTTGTCCATTAAGAAACCGGAATTTTTATCTCTCTACAAAGTCTTTTAATCATTCGCAATCGGTCTTTGGTGTCAATTTACGTAAAACCCGTTCTAAGGCGATCTCTACTCAACAGAAAAACCATGCTTACTTAATTTCAAGTCTGTGGGGGGTTTATTTAATACGGAGATTTCGTGATGAGTGAGTAAGTTAAATTTTTCCCTTTATATATATATATATATATATAATTCACTTCATCCAATTCTGCTGGTAAAATAATGAACTAAACAGGTTAAAATAATTAGAGAATATCATTTAAAAAAAAATTAGTAAACAATGTTTAACTCACTGCTTTTTACATAACAAATTGCCCTTAGCACGAATTCATCGTATTCAGAACTAAAAAAAAAGTGCATTCCATGTGAATATTTGATGCTGGTACAAATTCCCAGCTAATACAGGAGTGAATGGGTCCAAACCTCGCATATATGAAAACACAATGGAATAACAATTACATTTTTCTTTTTCGTCCCAAATAATTTATTTTTATTACCGAGGCACACAATTCAGTTTCAGACGTCTGCCGTGTTAATATAAGATGACATTGCTAGATCAATAAGTTCAGTTTTAAATTGTCGATATCGTCAAATAAGGGTAACACATTTTGTTTGCCTTGTAGATTGAAATAAATGGCAAAGACCATATACTTTATCCATTGAAATCTTTTTAATATTTCGCACTCGTATTCCGGGACTCTAAAAAATAATAAATTTCTTCAACAATTAAAATAATAGCTTCAAAATTTTATATTTGAAAAGTCTTCACATTTCTCGGTAATAACGTAGTTTGAAAGGCATAGCCTTTCTATTTTCTTTATATATGAAGGAGAAAAGTGGTTCAAACAGAATTACTCATGGACTTATCCCGAGATCTCTGAGACTTTTAGTTCAACGGATATGAACTTCAAAGGGCTTTTTTCGATTGGTTATTAGAGATGCCTTAAAACTAGGTTTATGGAAATCCAATCAAAATGAAGCTTATTAGGTGATACATATATATAAGCACCCCCGCGTTAAAATTTTTAGACCCCCATAGTTGAATTTTGGTTAGAGTATTTATTTTTTTATTGAGAACATATCTGCAAAAAATGGGATATATTCACTTGTCTGTGGAGTTGTTGGGGCGCTCGGATAAAAATGTCCTGTTTTCGAACTATTAGAAGTACAGAATTGAGCTTTGACACACATGTTTTTTTATTGTGTCTAATATCGTTTTTTGCCGCCCATCCGGTATAGTGGTCAGTGAAGCTGACTGCGGTGCCGCAGGGACTGGGTTCGAATCCCGGAGAAGGCATGGATGTTTGTGTTGTAATCCTTTCTTCTTCTGTCTGTGTTGTTTACCCCCGTGTTATACGTTCGGTGGTGCACGGGGTTTATAAATCTTAAAAAAAAAAATCGTTTTTTTCCCCAAATTGTCTTCCAAGGTTGTGTTATAGGGGTTAAAGAGGTCGTTGTGATAGAAAGAAACACTCGTTTTTATACCATCTGAACTGCCTTGCAATGTGGCAAACATGTTCCTTTTGTTCATTAAAAATCCACTAGGAACGTGTTTTACGGAATCGTTTATCCATATTGGGTTGCTAGGGTTAAGGGGTTTTGCACTTAAAATTAGTTTCTTAACTATTGATGCTATGTCTTGAAATTAGGTTACCATGTTCCATTTTTTTTAATAGAGGTACGCTAAGAACGGGTTTTACCAAAATCAACTCTGCATAGGATGCAAGGAAATACAAATATATATAAAAAAAAATATTCATGAGAAATTAAAACTACGCACTTAGAATCTCACAAGCTTGTTTCTTTTGCTAAGTATTTATCCACTGAGAACGAATTTTACGGATATTGACTCTTAAGTGGAGGTGCAAGAGATTTAGTAGTAGTTCCACATAAAATAGGCATTTTTGAATTATTAGGCACCCAGATTCTTAAACTTGGTAAGTATATTTATTTTCTTCAGTTTAGATCCGTTAAGAATGCGTTTTTAAGGAAAGACATACAATTGCAGTTAGGAGGCCATTACAGATAAAATTTCCCGTTGTCAATACGTTAAACTAAGAGATTTGAAATTTGGTAAGCATACTTCTTTTTTTGAAATTATGTACGCTATGGCTTACGGAAAGTGACTCCCAATAGGTTTATAGAATGAATATATATAAAAATGTTAGCTGTTTTTTTTAACTGACAACTTGGAATATCGTAAGTGTGTTTCTTCTGTTGAGTAGAAACCGTTCATGAGGAATTTTGCAGAAATCTGCAAACAAGGTAGTAAAGGAGGTGATATACATAAAAATTCCTGTTTTTGAATTATTACGTATACAGACGTAAAATTTGGAGAGTACGTGTCTTTGTTGAGAAAATACCCCTTTTAAAACGGTTTGTGAATTAAATGATTCTATGCAAGAGGCTATGAATGCGTCATGGACCTACAGAGTTGAAATTTGATAAGCTCTTTGTTGAATAGAGAACCGCTAAAACCAGATTTATGAAATCGATTCTTAAATTGATTGCTAGGGGTTAAGGGTATGTTATAGATAAGAATACCTATTTTTGAAATACTAAAACCACATACTTGAAAAATGAAAATTATTTTGCTTTTGTTCAGTATAAATCCTCCCAAAATGAGTTTTACGGAAATGGATTAACAGGTTCGGGTGTAAGGGGTTAAGGAAGATTTATAAAAATAATCCGGTTTTTCAACTACTTATCCCGCATTGCTGTAATTTATTAAATTTGCTCTTTTTGTTGAATAGATGTGAATAGATTAAGAACAGGTTTTTTTTTTGCTCCCACAAAGAGTTACGGGATAGATTTATTATTTTTTTTTCGATTTAACTTACAGACTTAAAATTTTGAAAGCACTTTTATTATGTTTAGCAGAGATCCGTTAAAAAAATGTATTTTACTGAAATCATTTTTGGTGAAGCATGATGGGGTCGTAAAAGAAAATCATATCTTCATATTAGGAACATAAGTCCTGTTTTTTTCAAAATCAAGATGCTAATGTTAAAAGAACTTTTCTAATACAATATAATGTTAATGCTGAGAATTGAATATCAATCTTTTATAAAATTATAAAATCATACAGCATCAGAATACCTCCACAGAAGAGGCGGGGGGGGGTGCCTTTTGCTCTTCTAGAAATTTAGCAAGTAGACTGTGGTTATTCAACAAGCGCAATTTTTATTTATTATTTTTAAAATACATTTATTTTCATTTCAAACTTGTCTTAAATTTATAACTTAAGTGTATAGTGATCTTTGATCTATAAACCATAAAAATGTAGAGCAGAATTATAACCTTGTTATTTGCATTTATATATATATATATATATTACTTATGTAATACCTCTTTCATTAATACCAGTTGTAGCAGGAGCACCAACGGTTGTAAGATTTTTTTAAAGATAAAATGAATTTTTTGAAATTATCCATGGTTGAGTCAAAATATCAACTCAGATGGTCCCATTGTGCATTGGGATAATTTCTAGCAGCTTTTCACAAACGCAATTTGAAATTCGCATTCACATCTGTGATTAAAAATAGCTATCTGAGTTTAAATGTCTTTATCCGTATTTTTGTTAACTATAATGCAAAAAGTTTCAAATTTTACAGTTATTGATATTTTTTAGAAGTTTTAAGTAAAATTTTGGCTTTTTCAACAGTTTCGCTGGCAATATTAATTCTGGGTTAAACTTACATTAATCTTTGTAATTGTTACAGGAAAAATTATTCCCACGGTGTTAAGTCCGATGTTTATTAATTAATCATCGTATATTTTTTTCATTCATCTTTTTAACGTTGTTTGAATTGATGAAGGAAACCCCCCACTAAAAAACTATTGCTTTCATTTATAAGATTCTTTTAAATTTAATTCTGTATATTAACTTTATTTATTAATACTGAAATTTTATAACCAGTACATTACCTTTCTAACTATTTAACAAATATCTGGCATGTCTCACCAAATTTGATTCTTGCGCTATAAACCCAGACACTCAATCACTCAATTAGTCCATGTCCTGAATCATACATTTGCTAATAAACTCTTATTCAGTGAATTGGTTGCAATTAAATGCAAAATGGAATAGTTGGTTAAAATGAAATAGCATTTAATCTCTAACTTCAACATGTTTGGCAAATATGATTTGTTATTTTTGAAGTATGGACCTCTTAACTTTGACAATTCATATTCAATAAGCTTTTATGCACATTTCATGTTTTCGTTATAGATTACTTGATTTTAATGGATAAATAAGGACATTAAACTTATGACTCTGGATTAAAAATTAAAAAAAAATAATGCACTTTTTATTTATTTATTTATTTATTCTTGCTTGCTGAATTTGATCCTGATGTCCATGGGGTTATGATCATAAGTTCAAGTACGGCGTACCTACTGTCGCGGGGTGGGTTTGAATCTTAGTGGTCTTAAGGGGATACAGTAGACTTTAATTCACAGAAACTGGTCAAAAATTAAGTCTAATTTTTTAGCGTAAATTATTTTTATAGACTCTTTTACAAACTCAGAGAATTTGAAAGCTCTAAGTTGAAAAAACGCAGAGTTGTGGTAAATTTTACGTTTGTTTTTATCCACATCCCAATGACAAATAAAAACTTTAAACTGACTAATCTCGGAAAGATAAATAACTAGTTTGTCTTCATTTAAAATGCTAATTCATTTTTTCCATTGTGCTTAATGCTTGGACATTTTTGCACTTGTTTCTCATAGTACATGGGATAAAAGTCAGTATGCATTTTTCAGTCAAAGAAATACTTACATTCTCAGAAAAAAAATATTGAATTTATAATTTACACATTTTTTAAAGGAATTTTCAGTAAGTATTCATAAAAAAGACGTATTGTACGAACACCAAGCATGTTATTGTGAAACCCATACCAACTTTTGTTATACATAGTGTGCCATACTTGTAAAACAAATTTCATGTATGCACGCTAATCTTTGTAGGAAGAGTAGCATTTTAAAATCATTATGTAAGTTTCAAGTTTTTCTCATGAAATTCAGGGCACCAAATCTGTTTTACATAATACATGCACATAGGAGGCAAAAAAAACAAATTATGAACATCATTAACTTAAAAAAAAACATTCAACTTTTTTAGTATAGAGGGCTGATGAATGTTAAATGTGTCGATGTTTAAAACCATTATCGTAGTATGGAGAATGAAAAAGTAATATGCTTATAAATGCTTACATGTCTACCTCGCCAATTAATTGGGTTTTCATAATTACAAGGTGTATGATTTTATGTTGTTTTTGTAATAATATGAAGTATATGTAAAAAAGTCTAAGATAAATCTTTTCCCACTTTTTAGAGGTAAGTAATCCATTCCGTGTATCGATTTATATGTATGTAATTGATAGAAAAAAGAAAATAAGGACATTAGTCAAAAGAATAATTTATCTAATTTTCTTATTTTGAAAAATTTGTAATTTTTACATATTTTTTGTAATGTTTGCTGCTTTTTCTTTTTTCTTTTTTTTTCGTCTTGTTTTAACAATATATCTGCAATTCAGATATGTGTAACGTATCTTATTGCTACAAACAAAATTTGAATTTTTTTTTTCATTTTTTTCCAACTTTTCTCTTTTTTTGTTTTTGTTTTTTATCTTTGTAGCTGTTACATATTCTTTGTGTTTTGGAACTTCATGAATAATGTTTAAAATACTTTTGTTTAAAAAAAACTCACTTACTATAAAATAATAAAAATAATTGTATTCAACAAAGACAGGCACCAGTGGGATATTTCTGAGAGCTAGATCATGGTTCTGAACGAAAAGTCACGAACCATGAATTTAAGGGCAGGCTAGTCCACTTAAGCATTCCAACAACAACCCTATTAGATCTTAAAAATATGATATTAATAAATAATCAATCAGTTTCTTACTGAGTATTAATGCTGTTTTGACTAAGAATAAAGCGTACACTTTGATGAACATAATGAGAAGTTTTAAGTTGCTCTTTAATATATATATTATATATATATATATATATATATATATATATATATGTATGTATAATGTAAATGTATTAAAAATCTGCGCCACAGCATTATCTGACCTTTGTTTTCGATTACAATCGCGCGCATACGTGCACACATATAGCTACTTATAATCAGGGGAGTGTAGACTTTTCCGGTTGCGAGCTACTTCTAATTTTTTTAAGGAGTTGCGGTCCACCAAGTGTCAGTGGCGCACACAAGGACGGGAATGGGGTTCATGGGTCCGGACTTTCCGTCATAACGCTTCATTTATTTCAGATTCATAATAGTCAAATGTATATAGTATGTAAAATGTAATTAAGTATTAGATATTAGTCATTTTTTTAATTATCAATGCTAATTATTTATTCAGTAATTTATTTTTTGCTGTTTTTTTTCTTCCAGACAATCAACACAAAATACGTTTGTGTCAAAAAAATACGTTTGGCTGCGTTTTGGGGTATGATACGTGAATGGTAGACCTTCAACCCTCGACCCCCTTCCCTTTAAATGTTCTTGTGTACTCTGCTGCCCAATGCCGTAGGTGAGGTGGGGGGGGGAAACGCGTTTTTTATTATAACTTAAATATAAGTACGGAATATGTAATGAGATCTGAAGAACTCAAATTTAAAAAAAATGACTTATAAAACAACGTTTAAAGCAAAACACAAATACAAACTTAATAATAATTGCCTGAAATATAATTATATCAAATGGTACATTTATTATGAAACGATTCAAAATATATTAAAAAAATAAAACATTTTTATCTAAAGTTAGTTTTTCTTGTTATAGTCAGTAGAAGGCTTAGTCTGCGTACTGTCAACCAATCTTGAATTTTCCGTATATAATTGCAAACTGGTTAAATTTTAAAGTGGTCACAATAAAATAATTAGAGGTCAATCGGTCGATCGTGATCGACGTAATGCCTACCCCGGCATATAATGAATTGTAATCAAGAAAGATAAGATTTTTATATATTCAAACATTAAAAGAGAATTAAAATATGAAACCGATTAGAGATAATTGGTTTTCTTATTTATGTTTTATAAATTGAATATATTTTGCATATATCGGATTAAACAATTTTGTAACTTTTTTTTTATTTTAAAAATCGGATGATGAAATAAATATTTCTATATTAGAAAAGTCTGGTATATATATGGAATATTAATTTTTAAGAAAACAAATATTAAAAGGATTTTTCATAATATAACATTCTTTAAATACATACGATTTACAAAGACAGAAAATAAATGAGTATAGTAAAAGAAGAAACCTATTTGCATTACATATATATATATATATATATATATATATATATAATATTTTTCCTAAAACGTAAAATAATTAGACGTATTGACATTTAATTTTTGTGTCTCTTACATATATTTCATTTTTCAAAAACCGCTTGATTGTAAGAACTACAGACAAAGTACAAATCCTTTTTGATTCGATTTGCGGAATGACTCTCGGGTGAAACTCCAGTTTAGTCAGTAATTAGGTTTCATTTGCTAAATAATTTCAAATTATTATTGTTATTTTTTTTTTTACGACTCACTTAAAAAATCCCATATTGATCTTTTTTTAATAAGCCTTTTAGTTACACTTTTTAAAGTACATGTCTATTTCTTACAAATAAAATGCAAAGTAAATTGTAACCTTTGTTTGGTGATATTTGCCGTCATGGATTTAATTTAATTTTCTTGTCTGCAAACCACTCAGCATTATATTATTTTGCTGCAATCCCCAACTACACTGCTTGTCACTGTAAATGCAACACCCTGAACAAAGCAGGCAAATAACATGGAATTTACAACATGCATTAGCGGGGGGGGGGGGGAGATATACAAATGATTAGAATTTCAGCGCAGACACACATCCCGCACGCCTCTGGCGCCACCTCAAAGCGCTATTTAAGGCTTCGAGATTTCGGTGATTTCAGGTTCGGCAATTTTGTTTTTCTTGTGGTTTTTTCAAAAAACGATCAGTTATGTCTCATAGAAAACAGCGACAAGATTTTGATCAAGTATCCGAGTTCAAGAAAGGAAGGATAGAGTAACCTACCGAGATTGTGGATTATCTTTCAGGGAAATCAGTAGTCGTGTTGGATTAAACCAAACAACTGTAATGCGGATATGGGACCGTTGGATGCAGGAGGTTACGACGGACCGACGTGGTCGATCTCATCCACCTCAGTGCTACACTTCACGTGAGCTCAGGAAAATTGTGCGCATGGCAGTGACGGATCGCTCAGTCACATCACGAACCACAGCACAGCACAGTGAGTCTGTAACGCATCATTCAGTGTCTGCGCGTACCATTGGACGCCGTTTACAGCAGAGTGGTCTGCCGGCAAGACGCCCATTCCTTGGTCTACCCTTGACGCAGAACCACAGACGTCTCCTCCGCCAATGGTACGATGAGAGAAGTATGTAGGCGGCAGAATTTAATGAAGTGGTCTTTACTGACGAGTCACGCATCTGTCTGCAACGCCACGATGTTCGGATTCGAGTCTGGAGACACCGTGGAGAGAGGATGCTGAACAGCTGCATTATGCACCGCCACACTGGTCCTGCATCGGGTATTATGGTATGGGGTGGTATTAGATATCACTCTCGCACTCCTGTAGTACGCATTGCCATTACTTTAAACAGCCAGCGCTATATCTCCGAGGTGTTGAAGCCAGTTGTCCTTGCCAGTTGTCCTTCCTTACCTTCAAGGCTTGGCCACAGCCATATTTCAACAGGATAATGCGCGACCGCACGTGGCACGCATTGTCTAAAGGTTCTTCGTCAATCACCAGGTTGTATTGCTTACCTGGCCGGTTCGCTCTCCAGATCTTTCGCCGATAGAATACATGTGGTCCATGGTTGTTCAACGATCGACCCAGATTACACCCCCAGATTACCCAGATTACAGAGGCGCACTTGGATACGCAAGAAATCCATGGTTCGAGTTTCCGAACTCATATTAAAAAAATTTTTACATTTTTTTTATTAACTATAAACACTACTTATATCCCATTAAAATTGATAAAACAGACATAACTTTTTAATGTATCCAAAATTGCTGTAGCTGAATCTTTTTTCTAATTCTTATGTTTAGTTACGAGGTATTCTGAATTCAAGTAGGATTTTATAAAGGATGCGTAACTTAGCACTATAAAATCTTTGCTAAGAGATGCATTGAGAAAGAGGCAAGAAACAATGTTTTATGTATTTGATTTAAAATGCAAAGTTATGTAGACTTGTTCTGAATATTTATCTAAATTTTTAAGCTATTAGTTTCATATTTCAATTGCTGTCGATGTGGAGTAGAAGTCATAGACTAGTGGCCACCGTCTTATGATTTCGAATCTTACTAACACTGAAAATCCAGGGCTCATAGGGGCTGTCGCACATTAAATTTGTTGATGCTCATTATCCTTTAGCTGGCATGGTGTGGATGTTCGGAGGGAGAGGGGGATTTGTTCACGTGTTGTTCTCGTCACTTGAACGATATTCAAAATTAAGACGTTCTGTCGGCAATAGCCTCTGTGTTACTTTATGATAACGCATCTTTCAAGAGGGGATTACTGTATGTGCTTAAATTCTTTTGAAACATTTGAATTTGTCATAAAATCATCTATATGTATTGCTAAGCATTTTCAACCTTCTCTAAATGTTCTTTTATTATAGGTTAACTTTTTAGATGACATATGTGTCTCATAAATCTATTTTATTGATTACAATGCTTGCTTTAAGTATGCTAAGTTTTGTTCTTGCTAAAAATAGGAATTTTATAATTAGATATAAACATTTGTGAATTTCCTTTTGTTTTCTACTTTGTTAACATAATTTTCATTAAAATTTGTATTAATATTAATGTTACTATAAAATTCTCATCGGATTCATTGACTGATTATTTGTTGACGTCGTTGTATGAGGCTCCTAAGGCCTATTCAAGAGTGACCTCATAATTTTGAAATTGGAATAAGCGATGAGAATGAAACTAAGCTCGTTAAGGAAGTTCGACAACCGGTTGCTGACTATAATAAGAGTGTTTATACAACCAATTTGTCGCCATCAGTCATATTTTGCACATATTAGTTGAACGGAATAAAAATAAATCCTTATTGGAACAAATCATTAATTCCTTAACTGGTAGGCCCATACAGAGTATGGTCACTGGTATTTTCTTCTTTCAATTTTTTTGATTAGGACATAATTTTAATTGTTATAGCAAATATTTAGTGGTAATGTGTATTTAGAAGATGCAGTTTGTATATGGTACTTCTTGGTGAAGGGGGGAATTTTTCATTAAACGCTGGGATTTAGATTTATGAAATATTCGATAAAGAACAGAGACTGGAAAGACAATGCGTAATTTGTTTCCGGAGAAGAAATGAAAATAGAAAGATAATCCAAAATACCAATTTATTATTACTCTATTCCATAAACTGTGTTTGCATATATATATATATATATCACATTCTCAAACACACACAAGTCCCCAATCACTTCGAAAAGAAGTATGAACATGAATTTTTTTTGTAAGTATAAGGGGAATTATTTTCAGATATATAAAACATTCTCCTAAGAATGTGGAATGCATTTATAAAAAAAGTTTTTTGTCACCGTCCCCAGTTATAAAATAAAAAAATATTTAAAAATTGAAAATTAAAATAAAATTCGTCTATTTTCCTATTTTGTTTAGTATTATGGTTAGTTATATGCAATAAAAACTGTCTTTTTTTTCTTCTTAAAACATTTTATTCAAAAAATTCAACCACTTAGAGATCAAGCATTTTTATTCGTGTCCTTTATTGTTTGTGGCTTGAAGATGGGATCATTGCAGAAGAAAGAATATCAATATAATTTTAAAATAATATTATTGAAAAAAGGCTGTACAGTAAATGGTAGTTGTTACTTTCTGTTTACGATACTTTGGTAAAATATTTAAAATATTAGAAAAATACAGTATAATAATTAAGTTAAACCCTAAATACTTAGAAAAATTATGTTCTTGTATGACCTGAAATAGATAGTGCTAATAATTTAATGTGACATAATATAGTAACTATTGAAATGAAACAGTTTTGTATTACTTATTATTTTATTTGAGAAATCGTAGCATCTTTTTTATGATAAATATGGAGTCGAAATATCATTTCCTTTTATACTAGTGACGATGAAATAATTAGACTAAGTAAGTGGCATCCAATTCATTCTCCAAATGCGGAAAATTTATGCAACAAATATTCCTAAAAAAGTATTTTATTTGTCTCCTCCAACGACTCACAAAATACTCATTCTTAAAGAATTATAGTCCAAGCATGTGATATTGGTATCACTGATAACAAAAAAAAAGTAATTTGGATTTTAGCCAAATACATTTTTTTAAAATTTTCAGCGCAGTTTTATATGTCTTTTAATGAGAAATCTAATATTCTCCAAAGACTTCACTAGAGTTTGAGAATATCGGTTTAGTGGATTTTCTTTTCTTTTGTTTAAAACAAAGCCTCTATATTTCGCCCAGTTAACTATGAAAAGTAATTAATTTCTAATTTTCTCATTAATTTTCTTTTGTCTATAGAAACTATGATTAGTTATGTCTTGCCATCTCCAAACTTAGCGCATCGTGCGTTTTCTTTATCGATATCTGATTAAAAATATATTTTTTTATACCTTGTGTTTACTTGTTATAATTTATTCAATAAACTTAAGACCTTTTAAACGTTTTAAAAAATAAGAGACATGATTGAAGACAGAATAGCAATGCGTTGATTTTTCGTATTGATTATTTACATTTTTAGAAGTAAAATAAATACAACGTTTGATTCAGCATAATGGACTGCTACTTCTTTATACTGATATTTCTTATTATTTCGTGTATATAGTCGAAAAGGTAAATTATTTTACGACTTGAGATTAATTCATTGAAGCATTCAATATTTCAAGAATCGATTAATACATATGCACTAATTGCAATATAGGTTTGAAATCCTTTATTTAATTGAATAACTAGGAATTTCATGAAATAACTACACAAGTCAATTAAAGTACATAAAATTATTGAATTCCATGATTTAACAAGATAGTCTGTAGAATAATGATTATTTGATCGTTAATGTATGAAATGCGTCACTACAAAGTTCTATGAACAAGATAATTAATTGCCCAGTAAAACAATTGTACTCTAGATCTCATTTCAGTATATGTGAGCGATAACTAATTTTCATTGAAGAAGTTCTGAATATTGACACAACGATTCGATATGTTGAGAATGCTCAAAGTTGTGTTCGTGTAAGCCCAATGGCTTGATGGTAGCGTACAGCGATTCCACACCATATGCGTCCGAAGTTCCGGGGCTGGGCAAGGACGACTAAGCCAGCCATTCCTTCAGTGGGTCGATAAATGTGAACCGAATTTGTGTTTGGGAACTAAACTCTGGCTGTTTCGCGTCAGATTGACCATCTGACTGGAATATATGCTCATTCACCTCAGTAACGAAGGTCAAGAATACTGAAATGAACAGAGTAGACATTGGTCCCCATGGACAGTTGTGCCACTGAGTTTAGTTTAGTTTATACACTGCTGGCCAACGTAAATGCAACATCAAGAAAGAAAAGATCTAGCGAAACAAAATTTATTTTGTAGATAACATGTTGACCAAGTATCAAATGATTAAATTTATAGACTTCTGTGAAGTGTGGTCCCTGCCAGAATCAGTAGCCAGAGTAGAGATCACCATTGTTGGAGTTTACCGCTGCCACACGCCTCGGCATTGATACAAAAAGACTGTGGATTGTTTCTTGGGGTACATCAGAATAAGCAGCTTCCACACGTTGCCAAAGTTGATCTAGTGTGGCAGCTGGGAGTGTAATCTAGGTCAATCGTTGAGCAACCATGGACCACAATATTTTCTATCGACAAAAGATCCGGAAAGCCAGCCGCCCAGGGAAGCAATTCAATCTGGTGATTAACGAACAACCTTTGGACAATGCGTGCCATGTGTGGTCGCGCATTATCCTGTCGAAATATGGCTGTGGCCAAGGCCTGAATGTAAGGAAGGACAACTGGCCCCAACACTTTGGTGATGTAGCGCTGTCTGTTTAAAGTACCAGCAATGCGTACTAGAGGAGTGTGAGAATGATATCCAATACCATCCCATATCATAATACCCGGTGCAGAACCAGTGTGGTGGTGCATAACGCAGCTGTTCAGCATAATCTCTCCACCTTGTCTCCAGACTCGAAACCGACCATCGTGGTGTTGCAGACAGATGCGTGACTCGTCAGTAAAGACAATTCCACTCTGCCTCCCACATCCTTCTTTCATTGCACCATTGGCGGCGGAGACATCTGTGGTTCTGCGTCAAGGGTAGACCAAGCAAAGGACGTCTTGCAGACAGACCACTCTGCTGTAAACGGCGTCGAATGGTACGCGCAGACACTGAATGATGCGCTACAGTCTCAATGAACTGTGCTATGGTTCGTGATGTGACTGAGTGATCCGTCACTGCCATGCGTACAATTTGCCTGTCCTCACGTGAAGTGGTGCACTGAGGTGGATGCGATCGACCACTTCGGTCCGTCGTATCCTCCTGCATCCAACGGTCGCTAATCCGCATTACAGTTATTGGTTTCGTCCAACATGACTACCGATTTTCCTGATAGATAAACTACAATCTCCGTAGGCCACTATCCTTCCTTTTTCGAATTCGGATACTTGATCAAAAGCTGATCGCTGTTTTCTAACAGACATAACTGATCGTTTTTTGAAAAAAAAACACAAAAAACACAATTGCCGATCTTTAAATTGTCGAAATCTCCAAGCCTTAAATAGCACTTTGATGTGGTGCCACAGGCGTACGTGATGTGTCTCTGCGCTGAAAGTCTAATCATTTGCATATCTCACCTCCACTAATGCATGTTGTAAATTTCACGTTATTTGCGTGCTTCCTTCAGGGTGTTGCGTTGGTAAAAATCACGTGAGTGGTTAGGAGAGATATTTCATTAATCAATTAATGCATTTTAGTGCATCTTTCGACAAAACATTTTTATTAAAAGTGATTAATTATAAATATTCCTTATTTAATAAAAATGTTTCAAGACTCGAAAAATTAATCATCGTTGAATTATTCCTACATTGATCACCATTTCTAATTGCTGGTATTTTATTTCTCTTTTCATCCAATATGAATTTTCTCGCATAGTTACTAATGGATCTGTATGTATTAAAGTCATCTGAATGTGTGTAATGGCATTGTGGAGATCCAATGATCATATTTAGATTTTTTCTTTAAAAGTTAATTTCGAAAATAACTTTTCCAAATTGTTTTTTTCCTCAAATTATTAGTGAACATTCCAAAATCATTTATGACATATTCCATTAACACTTAGCAGTCCTACATTGTTATTTGTGCTATTATTTTCAAATTCACCTTACTTATCTTTTCAGAGTTGAGAAATATTTTTGTAGTTGTGCCTAGTATTATATGTTAGTTATATAATAAAGCTTTATTAAAGTAAATTCTTAAATAAATGTATATATTAAACCATTAATTGATCTGATACTTATTTCTACTCAACCAATTAATTCGAAAATTTTAAATAAAGGACTTCGTCTTTTTCTCTTAAACAGAATTTAGGAGTCGCATTGTAGTAAAAAAAGAACAAATTGATTATAACAAATTCCCATCACTCCAAAAATGGGAGCTTTGATTTATCATTGCCCAATGTAAATGTATATTGAAAAAAAAATGCATTATAAACGTATTTATTAAATAAAAATAATTATATTTTGAAGAACGTTGATATATTGAAAAGTGTCTGAATTTTTTTTAAAAATCATAACGTTATGAAATTTTGAATAAGATGCTTCTTTTTCCCCTTCAGTTTTTCATTTATACGTACTGTTATATTTTAGATAAATATAAAGTTAGAAATTTTCTGAAAGTGTACAAGGACTTAACAGAGAAAAAGATAATGACAAGATGATCGATTTTTTAAAATATGAGTAATACGTAAATATTAAAAATACTCATATTTTACTTATTACTATACTAAAGGTAATTGTAGATAACCTCTTTTGATTTCACAGAATTCACTTACACTTAACTTAAATTTCTCTCACAAAATCATGCCTTTTCAAAGGAATCGCTTACTCGAGAAAATGTGTTTATTTTGTACTCTCAATACAATATACACGCACATATGCACGTCCTATGTATACGCACACCACACACACACACCACGCATACAAGCACATACACACCATAAATACACACACGCATACTCAAAAACACACATATATACACGCAGTTCTATTTTCTACAAAGTATCCCATTTAAAATTTAAAAAAAAACTTTCTTCCTTTTCTTTCTAGCTTTCTTTTTTTTCAATCGATACAAATAAACTACTTGCACAAATTTGTATAGATTTGTGCAAGTTTCACTGGATTCAGTAAATTGAAAGTTTTGGAACATTTAAATTGAAAACTGTACCTTTGAGATTTAATGCAGTTTTCCATTAGAAATTTTATAAATATGTTCGTTATTGAATTCAGAATATATGGTGCAGTCAAAACCTCTCTTGCAAGAGAGATGGAAATAACAAAAAAAAAAAAGATTAATCTTTTAAATTATAAGTAGATTTATAGTTACACATTTCTTCTTCACTAAAAACATATCACTCATTTTATTGAATTATATATATATATATATATATAACTCTTTAGTCTGTGAAAGTTTCTTTTTTGAATTGTTATTTTAATTGTGCTTTTCCTATTTCTAGTAATATAATAATGATTTTTCACACAATTGAGAAATCCATATATATATATATATATATATATATATAATTTTTTTAATTTTAATTTGGAAGAGTACAAAATGTAGTGAGCTAAATATAAGTAATTGCTATTTTTTAAAAAAATTTCTGATTATTAAAAGGGAGATGCAAAAGAACTTATTTCCGCTGACTTTTTAATGCCCATTTATTAAATTTGCTCTGAATTATGTAACATAGGTCTGTAAATGAGCTTAAATACAGGCAAGCGTATAATTTCCACTATAAATTTTAAGGTAAAATAGTATTATTACCTACGGAATTTATATTATTTGACAAGGATGAATACGCTTCGTTTACTTTTAAAATTATTTTACTTTGCAAGAGTATTTGTAAAACGCAAATGACGTTTTCGTAGATAAGTATAACATTAAAAGACTTTAGATAACAGAAATATTTGTACAATATGATTGTAAAATGGACTCACTTATCGTTTACATAGTTTGCTACTTAATTATATGATTAATGTTCGTAGAATTGTAACAGTTTTTATAATAAATTGTAATAATTCTACAAAAAAACGTCTGCATTAACTTCGCTTTAAATAAAAAAAAAACATAGTACGAAAATATTCATATTAAAAATTACCAGTATATCTTCTTACACACATGAATACATGATAAAATTAAATTCACAGTATAGCATTCATAAAATGCATGAAAACATTAAGAAAATTGTGTACTTTATTTATTTTTCAAGATCCCCCTCCTAAAGGTGTAAAAATGATTTTTACAGTATTAGGCTTTATGCTGCATAAACCTGCTTTCATAATTGCTAATATGATACATGATTTTCATTTTCAGACAATTTACTGCGATAATATTCTTCTAGATGTGATTCTGTTTAATTTTAATGTGAGCATAAGACACACACACACATTTTCTCTGATACACATATCTACACAATACATCTTAATAATTTATCTATCGCATTATTAATCACTGCAATTTTTTTCATTCAATATTTTTTTTCGTATCAGTACATTGAAAGTTAAGAGATATACATAAAATACTCAACTTTGGAAAATTTAATCCAGAAGAATAATTTTTCTCTCCGTTGCTACACAAAAATTCATTACACGATGTGCATTTTGAGTGAGGTTTGGATTTAATGTTTTTTAAAGCACTGTATCCTGGGGTAGGAAAATACTGTATTTCTGTAAATAAACTACTACACCTAAGATCTCGTTTTGCCTCTTGATCGCCATCTTTAGAATTTAATGAAAATTTCTGCAGATAATTTGCTAGGACGTCCTCATTTGAAACATCATCAAATAGGGCCTCACTGCTTTCGGATTCTAGGTATTTTGTAATAAATTTAAAGCCTCTTGAATACTAAGTTCCTTTTTTCTAGACAATCTTAGAGATGGAAAATAATAATAATATGGGGAAATGATTACAAATTTAGGATGCTATAAATGATTTATTAAACAACAAAGGAGAGAACGTCTTTCTCTTACATATAGTGCTTAGTGTCTCTAAGTGTCCGACTCAGTGATTTCCCGTCCAGTGACTTGCCGGGCTTTATTGTCTGGGTGTGACGACAGCGTTGATTGCTCCTCTCGACGTAACAGGGAAAGGGGGATGGGGCAGTGCACATATCCAACCCTAAAATAATAATAACCCTTAAAAAATCATATTGTTTTTAAATCTTAGTAAAAAATATAGAAATTAAAATGCTGCAAATTTTTGAATGAAGTATAGGTATTTCATTTAATTACGTGCTAAAAAAATTAAAAAAAGAAACTCAGATTCAAAGTTTAGAATTTTTTGAAAACCTTAAAATAAAAGAATAAAAAAGCAAAATAAATAAAATAAGCAAAAAGAAATGACATCATTTTATTGTACTATAGTGATGACGTTACAACAAAAAGCAACAATAAGCTACGGGCGAGAGAAAAAAATTAGTTCCTAATCTAACAATCAATATATACTGTTGGTACTTAGAGAGAGAGAGAGTACCACAGTTATTAAACTGTACAAATAATAATATATATTTTTCACTGAAAATAAATAGTCAAATCATTTTCTAAGGTCTTAACTGTTATACAAAAACATAAGACACATTCGGGCACTAAATACTTTTTCGGAACAAAAATGGCACAGACCGATCAAATTGTCAGCTGAAAACGCAACTTCTGTTTTAAAACTATTCACTTGCTCCGCCAAAATATTTATCACATAACCTATGCTCTCATGTATCCTGGAAAAGTGGAATGCAAAGATTGTTCCTGCTAAATATCATCAGAATATTCGAAAAATGGTTATTCTGTGTAATTTGAAAGTGATTGGTACTTATTAGTAGTGTTGGTAGATAAAGGGTTAATGAGCATCTGCCTGCAACTTGTGGAAAAAAGAGTTGTTGTATCATCTTATAGACGATAAAGAGTTCTCTACAAGAATGACATTTGAAAACAAACTGTTTCATTTGATAACACACTATAATCCTTAATGTTCTGATTGGTGGTTTTGAACAGAACCAGGCCTTATCCCGATAACTTGAATTTAACTCAGATGATAACTGAAGATTAAGAATATGGTGCTAGTGATATTGTATTACCGTATTACTTTTAATAACTTTGTTCCTTTTATGAAATGTTTACGATTATGGTGTGGTAGAAATATAGACTCGAGATCGCTTGATAATAGAAGTTTGCACCATATATCTGTAACTCCCTATTTCTACTCTCGGGCCCGACAAAAGGTGTGGAAGGAAGTGAAGGACGACTCGATATGATATTTTCTAATTATTTATTCAGCACACTAGTTAACGCCGAGAAAATTCAAACAGCCAATTAGTTTGAGATGTTTCCATGTAGAGAGCAGGGGTTTTGTAACGAAAGTCGCTTGTTTGTAGAATACTTTTAATAAATTGATCCACCTTTTTATGAATCAACCTTCCTTTAAATAAATGATTTACACTGTAGCTATGAGACTAATTGTCACTTAAATCTGTTTAATTATTTAAATACAAAAACACGTTGCCAATATGAATAATACTTGGACTGTAAGTAGTCTTCCTATCTCCTACTTCTTACTATTTCAATCTCTTGGCAACTTCACATAAACATCAATTCTCCTATATCTAACTATATATATCTTTCTATCTCTATCTCTCTTCTATCTAACTAACTAGCAAACAAACATACACTATATGCAATAGATTTAATCTGCATATCACGGTTTCTTCTTCAGAAAAATTTGTTGATATTCATAGCCCAAAGATTTCTCAAGAGGTTTAGTAGAAAGACGTGTATAGATCCGTCACATATCAAATGAAAGTCATTTGTCCCGATTGATGCCCTTTAAATCTACATTGGCTGACAATTCTTCATATCGGCGTGAGTGAGCGTTTATCATAGTTGCATTGCAAGCTACGTTAGGGCTATTGGCAAAGAACCTCACGAAATTAAACCCCAGGCAAACTCCTGAGCTGCTGACATCTTCAAGCAACCACAAAACACCAATTTAAGAAATTTGAGCCTCAAAAGATTTATTGTACGTCAGCCTCTATACTCGGTTTGTCTTCCGTAGAACTATAACTCGAACTTGCGACAAACCAACCATGAATTCGTGGCCACAGCCACCAGTCTACAGAAACTATCATATTTTCATGGCGTGGTTATGGAGTAGAATTACAAGTTCAGTTGATTAGCACTGAACCGGAATTGAAAATTGTGCTGCCATTATCCAAAATCTCGCATATTCGTTCTAGCGTCACATTGATGAAAACCAATCTCAATAATAATGTAACAATGTAAATCAAAACTCTAGCATAATTCCAGATGAAAATTATGTTTTTAGCGCGTATTTCACGTAGTGGAACAAAAGCGCTATTGGTACGCAAATTTCGACTTCGTTCCATATTTTGTCGAACCTTTTTCTCAGCCAACAAGCAACCAATTGACCTCAGGTTTTCGGCATTTGGTCGCATTTGTGCCCTAGATGAGCGGAATCATATTTAAATTTCCCCATAGTTTTCCCGAATTTTCCTACAAATTTTCCTGAATTTCTCTAGTTTAAAGTGAAAAACGCGCTATAATTACTTGGCCATGCCAATGATTGATATCTTGTTTTCATTTCAACGTGTGTGAGCATAACATAAATATTTAAGTGCCGTGTAGTATTTTTGCATTTTAGAATATTTTTATAAGTCCTGTGCTTGTGTTTGTTTACATTATTGAATACAAAACCTATACACTGGTGTGCAAAAATTAAGGACGAAGTCGAAAAATTAGCATATCAGCTGAACGAAGAGGCAGAGCGGACAGAAAGACCAATCAGGAGATTAAGTGAGGTGATGTACGGTAGCACATGCGCAAATATGCAGGTAGACGTAATGGGGGAGTGTCTGAGTAGTAAAGCATGTTGTCGGTGTAAGATTAGTATTTCTGGCAAAGAGATTGCACACCGTATAGCAGTTAAAATCACACCGAGTTGCTGCCTCAGCGAGAAATGGCGAATAATCAATCTGTTAGACGACATCTGGATGCTTTTACCCGAGGTCGAATCATTGGGAAGTTGGAGGAAGGTCGCAGTGTGACAAGTGTGCTGCAGAGTTCGGAATTGCTCACAGCATCGTTTCACGACTTTGGAGACAATTTCAAACTACAGGAACAGCTATCCGGGGGTTCAGTAGTGGTCATCCAAGAGGAACAACACCCGCAGATGACCGGTATATTGCCTTACAGGCCAGAAGAAACAGGCGGCAGACAGCGGGAGAAATCGCTAGACACACGACACAGGCGACAGGACGACCGATATCGCGTTTTACCGTGGCCAGAAGACTGCACGGTGGTGGTCTGTTTGCACGACGCCCTGTACGGTGTGTACCTCTAACGCCTGCCATCGGAGAAGACGTTCTCTGTGGTGCCGGGAATACTGGAATTGGAGAGACAATGAATAGGGACGAGTACTCTTTACAGATGAGAGCAGATTCAGTCTGAGTAGCGATTCTCATCGCATACTCATCTGGAGAGCGGGGAAGCCGCAATCATCCCTCGAACATCATTGAAAGGGACAGGTATGGAGGTGGCGGTGTTCTCGTTTGGGGAGGCATCATGCTTGGTAGTCGTACAGACCTTCACATCTTCGACGCAGGTTCAGTCAACGGGACCCGTTATTGTAACGAAATTCTTCTTCCATATGTGCGTCTTTTTAGAGGCGCTATGGGTCCGCAGTTCCTTTTCATGGACGACAATGCACCATGTCATCGCAAAGTAGCTGCCGAACAACTAACTCTTAGAGAGTGAGGCTATTGAACGTATGGATTGGCTGGCACGATCTCCGTACCTCAATCCCATCGAGCATGTATGGGATTTTCTAGGCAGACGCTTGGCAGCTCGTACCTTACCACCAGTAACGATTCCGGAGCTTCGATTGGCGCTGCAAGACGAATGGGCAGCAATGCCTCAACAACTCATTGACACCCTCATTCTCAGCATGGGCAGACGCTGTGAAACCTGCCTAGCAGTCAGGGGAGATCATATCCCCTACTAAAGACCGGATATTTCTTGCTGGACACCCATCACAGGGATGTTTCGGCCTTCAGTCGCATTGCGCTCCATGCTACTTTTTCAATAAAGCTTCTTTTTATCCCTCTGATTTCTCTTTTAGTAAGTGTTGCTTACATTACTCATGTCCTTACGTATTGGGGATCTTACGGTATTAAATGTGTTGATTTGGAATGCTTTTGTACAAAGGTATATTGAAAAAACCGTATCGTCCTTAATTTTTGCACACCAGTGTATATAAGAGTACAGACTTATACAATTTCAGTTTCTAAATTCCGAGAAACAATCAAATGTTTGAAAAAAATATGAGAAAAAATATAACTAAAAAAGTTGCTAAAAAGTTTTTAATAGATTTTAATAAACACACACACAAATGTTAAGAGTCACATATACTGAAAGTCCTAAAATAAATATCGCTGTATTTGATTCTCTTCTGCTCTTGACAGAAAATGAAAACTGGTACTTTTTATTTGGAAACATTTTCATTTTTTACTTAACATATTTTTTTCTTTCCAAATTTCGACAATTTTCATGTTATTTTATAATATGCAAATATTTTGGCAAAACTTAAAATAGTATAATATAAAACTGGGAACTAATTAATTACTGATTTGAATTTTCATACAATATGCAAATACAAGCAACCGAAATTTAAAATTGGGACATTTTAAAAACCTCAGTCGTTACTTGCGACACGTGTACATTAGTTACAATATCATATATGTATAATGTAAATATATATATATATATATATACATACATATAATATATATATATATATATATATGTGTGTGTGTGTGTGTGTGTCAGTATAAAGGTAGAGAAAAATAGAAAACAAATATTTGATTTTTGCAATTCCTTCTACCGAAACTACCAAACATAGTAAAAAATGTCTATTTCAAAACTCAAGCTTCAAATTGGATTGGATATTCACAATATTTATAGACAGCAATCGTTCACGTTAACATTTTCTGTTTAATATACCAATTTTTCAGTTAAGATATAGTGACAAATCAGTAATCTTGCCAGTTCTAAATTAAATCTAAAATTTACAGCTTACTCTATTAGGCAATCACATTTTACTGGTCCCCTTCAGTACAATGATTTACGTGCATTTAATTAATTGTTTGTGATCCCAATGGTCGTGATCTTTACATACAACTCACATACACTGTTTTGCAAGAAGCAAACACATTTTGACTTTATAAACATAATAAATGTAGCTTAAATGACATCCCTCTTGTATTGTTTTATATTGTTTATTATTGAATTGTAATGTACGTAGTATTGTGAAAATAAGATTGTTATACCAAAATTTCTCAAAATGTAAGATGTTGAAAACTCCATTTGAATCAGGACATTATGTTTATTCTATTAGAATCACTTCTTATAGTCCTGTTTCGAATAAGCTTGGAAACAAGTAGTATAAATATTCACACTGTATACAATTGGACATCCATCCTGTTGAAATAAAATCTCAGAGTTTTGTGAAATGAAAGGAAGCACTACACAAAGAAGAATACCATCAACGTAAATGAAATCAAAGGTGTACCACTAAAATGGCACCTTTAAGAAAAATCCTGATTTTTGGCTGCTTGGATGTGGTAGCTGAATTGTCATAGCTGAGAACTCGTGATTAAATACGTTGAATGGCGGCAATGCAATATCCTATTGAAATGTAATTCCAGAAGTTAGTGAGATGAATAACAAAAAAAAAATAGTATGGAGATTCCCAGGGATATCCAAACATGTCTTCGTCGGGAATAGAGAAGCCACAAGAAGCAGCTCATTAAAAACTTTTACATCAGTTTCTATGATTCAAGCTTAAATGCTCTCAGCTCTATTGCTAACCCACCTAGCAGTGTACAACAGTGGAATGCGTACAATTTTGTAACCTCAATCCCCGTATGGTAAGACGGCTATCAACGATCATTAAATTCACTGGTAATCGTGAAATGGCAGCATCAGACAATGCAGCACATGTTGAATCGCTGAAATGGCAGCATCAGACAATGCAGCACATGTCGAATCGCTGAAATGGCAGCATCAGACAATGCGAGTGTAATCGCACGATACATGTCTTCCAGTTTTATTATAGCTTCTCGGTTTACCACCACTTTCTTTTAACTATCTCTTTCTCCTATTTATACAAGCATCATCGAATTTAATATCGTGTTTTGACCCAAATATCGAACAATCCTATGATTTGGTCACCGTGCTTTTCATAGTCCATTTATGTGTCCTCTTTCAAACGAAAATATCTCGTTGCCGGCTGGTCTTAAATTTGAGCCGAGTACCGCTGATAACCCACCTTGTACGAGACTGATGCGTGATAACACTAGAATCACCGAGATTCCGATTACCCAAGTGTCAACCACTGTCGTTTCAACACCACGATATAAATATATAAGACAATTGTTTTAATTAAATAATTATAGAACTACTCTGTGTTCAGTAGGGTTTAGTTTTAAAATTTTAAATATTATTTCGTGTAATTATCATATATTATGAACCTTAATATCATAAAAAAATGACTTTATTAGATATCGTGAATCTTGTGGGACCTATGCTTTGTCGCAAAACATTTCGAGTCGAAAATCTGCCAGGAACATTAGTAGTATGTGGTATCCATAATGTGCAATCTCTAGAGACATATATATATATATATATATATGTGTGTGTGTGTGTGTGTATGTATGTATATATAAAGCTTTAGTGAAATATTATCAACTACATCTGCACTTTCTACCGATTCTTAGTAGTTACTTTGATTCAATCTTATGTTTTTATCGGAATCTAAACTAGAGCTGAGATTCATTCTCAAAAAGCTCTGCAAAACAACTCGCAATTTCATCAGACCATACACCTTTTCTAAGAGATATCGCTTCAGGGTGTCTGCTCTGCACAATAATCTAAAATCGAATAACTTTTCCTTTTTGATGTGTAGCATCTTTACTCTAGGGTGCTGGATATTTGTTGGAGTGATCTCGTGAAAAGGGACGGAAATGCGTATCATGAAGTCGGGGAAGCGCGCACTGTTTGATTTGACCAAAAAGCGCGCTTGGTGGTGTATTTTCGCTACCCTCGCTTCGAGGTACAACTCTAGTAGCCATGAAGCCGGAAACTTTTTAACACTCTTTAATATTTTTATTGTTAAAAGTAGCATTTCAAAATATTCGAATTCAAAAACTTGATTTCGTTTTGATGACTTTAAATCCACTTCGCTCATACCAGCAACTCTTATTAGACTTCATTCAGGCTAAGCTTGCAATTCTTACACTCAATTGTCCAAGTCTCAGGGCTCGTTGTGTGTGAAATCTCTGAGGATGTATTTATATATGTGTAAACTGTATATTAATAATTATATTTCCTGTTAAGAGTCTGACAAAGTTCATCATTGTTAAAAAAATACGAGTAAGTAATATGGAATTAGTGCGAATCATTTTCATACTTTGAGGTTAATTCCTGTCGCTGTCAATATAAATTTTTTAATTGTGATTAAAAAAGGTTTCTCGATTAAACAAACTAACTAATTAAGAAAACGGATATTTTTGATTTTCTTTAATATTTCTAATTTTTAAACATGCGCTTATTGGTGACTCTTCGCTACCCTCGTATCGGGGTCCAACTTTAGTAGCAATCAAGCCGCCAGCTTTTTGTTTTATATTGTTTAATTTAGCATTTGAAAAGATTGGAATTCAAAAACTCGGTTTCGTTTACTTGAATCTAAATCCACTTCACACATACCAGTAAGTCTTATTATATTAGACTTCATCCAGAATAAACTTGCGATTCTTACGCTCAATTATCAAAGTGTCATTGCTCGTTGTGTATGAAATCTGAAGTTATATTTATTTGTGTAAACTACATTAATAACTATATTTACAGTTAAGCGTCTGACAAAAATCATCATTCTTAAAAAAAATACGAGTAAGTAATATATGGACATTATTGATCGTCAAACAAGTGGACTGGGTATTGTTAGTCACTATATTGGGGACATATGTGCAGCCGAATGCTTATTTGAAAATGGACAAACAATCATTTCGGTGGTTGCAAATCAAACAGTTAAAAAAATTTTTAAGATTTCCTGCATTTTGTACTTTTACCGTATACAGAAAGTAGTTCTGCTATTTAAAAAAAAAAAAAAAACTCACTCGCTTCCCATGATTTTGAATGGTGATTTTAACGTTAACTTCAGTTTGCCAGAAGCTGAGCCACTCATAGCTTTTCTGAATAAATAACAGTTTGAAAAAAACTTAAAAACACGCTTTTATACTGAATCGAACTAAAAAGTAAAAAAATAATTCTTAATAAAGAATAAAATTATTAACGAGAAAATTAATGTCATTAGGGTAAAAGCGTGGGGTGATTTGTTCTACATGTTTACACTAATTCAGCTTTTAGTTAGAAATTATAACAATTGATACATTTATAGAGCACCCCACGCTTTTACCCCAATGACATTAATTTTCTCGTTAATCATTTTATTCTTTATTAAGAATTATTTTTTTACTTTTTAGTTCGATTCAGTATAAAAGCGTGTTTTTTAGTTTTTTTCAAACTATAATTTATTTTTCATTTTTTAGTTCGATCTACAATAAAAGCGTGATTTTAGTTTTTTAAACTATCATTTTATTCATCGTTGAATTTATCCTTGAGTTTGATATTTGAAGCTGGAATTACGTGACTGGAATTAGTCTTGCTCTTCAGTGGATATTATTTAACGGGTCTAAAGTGTATTTATTCTTTCCGTTTCGAGGTCTCGGATGAGTCCCGTATCGTTATATTGGATTCCGTCTCTTTTGAACAGGTCGAACAAATAAAAGTGTGTTTAGAAGAGAAAGTTCGAATTAAAAAGGTTTTTAATGTACCATGTTTTTATAATGGACTAAAAATTATAAAATTCCTCCTTTTCGTTTTTTTTTCTTCTTTTTTCACATTTTCATGCATCATCATCCACTTCTGAGCTATGGTCCAAATTTCAAGTTTCTAGCTTCTCGGAAAGTCACACAGTTTAAAATCAATTACAAAATTCCATCCGGACAGACATTAAAGAAAGCGAGTTAATAAAAACATCGCAATGTTAAGTGTCAATATTTTTTTCACCTTTCAAACATAATAAATTTAAAGTGTGAAAATGTGTGTAAAAAATTCAATGCACACAAAATTTCTTATTTAAAAAAGGCTTTCTAATCATTAGTACTTATTTCCTTTCTTTCAACTTGTGTTTCGGGAAAACAGCATTTGCTTTAAAGATTTTACTCAATAAATAAGAAATTGTTTTAGACTTTATTAATGTTTATCAGCTCTCTAAATGGATAAAAAATATCATTAATAGTCATCATTAATGATCTTATATTTTTGTATCTTTTTGGAATACCCACTATCTCGGTAAATTTTTTTTTCTTGTCTCAAACATAGGACGCATCGTACTTATTCTTTTAAGATACAGTTATTATTTTCTTTTTAAAATGTACTCTATTTTGCAAAAACGGCACGGAATTGAATATGTTCGTATACTTATATTCATCACCATATGGAATTAATGGATAATCATATTTAAAAACTCTCTTTTTAAAAAAAATGTCTTTAAAGATATATTTTTATGAAATAAGTGAAGTGAATTATATATTTATGCTGGTACGTAAAATAGTATAAATTAAGTGGAATTAAGACAGGGTCTTAAATTTACTGTTATATATATTATCTTAATGGATACACACAATTAAATAGAAAATTTATAAATAATTTATATTGCTAGTTTTCAATTACAAATAAGATCTGATAATATGATAAACAATGACACGTAATATTTTCAAGCAAATAAATGCAAAGAACGGACGGAAAAACACTCAAATCGATTTATTACATCAAAGTGTACCTAGAATCAACGACTGAAAATACATGAATTATAAATTTATAATAACCGAATGCTCTCTGTGATCGAAATGGCAGGAATATAAGAAAATATAACTTTATTTTTAAATACAGAAGTCAACTGGTTTCAACTTGAAAGCAAATTGCTTGGCTATTTCAGAATAACAACAATTTCCTTTTCTCTTATCTTAAGAAGAAACTGCAATATTAATGCAAGAAACAGTACTTTTTAAAACTTAGTTGCTTTATTTAACTTTACATTTATGAATATATTCATAAGATGAAAGGGAATGATTCGGAAGATCCGAATTATTTATTCAGCTTTTTTCATACTTAAATTTAAATCTTCCGTTCGGAAGATGTTTCGTTAGCTGAACATTCATTTCAGGATTTGAATTAATTAAAATTTTATTCACACAGAGTGTTTATTTTTATGTATCAACTTTCGATGTGTTTTATATTTAGATATTGAAAAGTTCATTTTGGTCGAATGTTATATTTTCATAAGAATTTTTGTTAAATAAAATAACATTAACAATGCATGTCCATTCGGTGTAGGCTTATTTTAATTCACTTAAAAATCCGTTATCTTTCAAAATACTTTTCTGAAAGAAAAATACATTTAAGAAATAAATATTTAAAGTTCGTACGTATTAAGTCATATATGATTTAAAGTTATTTGGGCAAATAAAGGACGCTCAAGTTTAAATATGAATACATTTGAGATTTTTTTTTGAAAAAACTTCGTTTGTAATGTAATAATATGAGATTAAAACAAGTCAGAGCCCTTAAGCTTGAAATTCTTCTATTTTATAATGTGGTGGATACATGATTAAAATTGTGAAAAAAACTTCATAGACAATTACTTCCATCTTGACAATAAGAAAAAATTATTGTAGAGTAATAAAATCTGAACATTGCAGTTGTCTAGTTAAAATGTTTAATTTATTACATTTTCAAGATCACAGGTTAATTTTAGATCAGAAAATGCATTTCAAGAGTAAAATGTAGTTAGATTAATAGCCATTTTTACCTCCAGAATTTTCATTGCAAGCCAGCCTGCAAGCATTGTGTCTATCATACAGGTGCCGAATGTTACGTTGTGGTATGGAGTTCCATGCTTGTTGTACTTGTTGTTTCAATACTAAGTAGGTAAGTTCTGGTTGTGGATGATGCTGGAGTTTTCGTCAAATGATATCCCAAACATGTTCAATTGGAGACAAATCTGATGATCTCGCAGGTCAAGATAACTTGTCAAAACACTGTAGTGCATATTAAGTTACAAAAGTGGTGTAATGGCGATTGTTATCCTGTTGGAAAACTCTTTGGATGTTGTTCAAGAATGGCAGTACTTGAGTCTGAACTACCACACTGTCGAACAAATGTGCAGATAGTGTGTTCGGGAAAACCACGGGAGTGCTTCTGCAGTCATACGGAATTGCTCCCCAGACCATAATACAAGATATATGTCCAGTGTGTCTAGGGCGCAGACAGTTTGGTTGCAGGCATTCCTCTGGCCTCTTTATCACCAACACAAGGTCATCACTGGCACCAAGATATAGCCTCCGCTTCGTCCTCCAATGCGCCACTAGCATCATAAACGGTAATTGTTTGGAGTCAGTGGAATGCATGATGTGGCGCACCTGGCTCTGAGCTTCCCTTGAAATTACCTATTTCTAAGTTCTAATAGATTAAGGTGCGAACTGCAGAGCTTGAATTTCTGCTGCAGACACAGTATGATGCGTCACAGCCGTATGCCGAAATTGTGGTCTTTTCGATTAGTTTTGCTTCTTGGCCTCCCGGAACCCGGTGTTCTTGAGGAAGTACCAACCCTTGACCACTGCTCTTAACATTCCTCCAGAGTGGATATTTCCGGCAAAATTTTTCTGCAATTTCTCAGAAGAAAAAAAAAACTTCTCGTACACCTATTAGACGACCTCGTTCAAACTCGGTGAGCTGTTGATAATGTCTTGTTCGTCTTCATAAGGGCATTCTTGGCTAACATAAACTCAATACGCCAAATCTGAAAGACAAATAACGCTCATGAGCTTAACAGCACGCATTTATAGCAACCCTGGTTTACAAGTTCTGGTTGGCACTTCTAGGACAATACATATGAGCGAAATTTGAATCAATTTCATCCTCATACCTCCAAATGAGTATAATTTTTCTAAAATCTCATGCAGACTTAGAATTATTTGTGGAACGTTTTCGGATTTTCGAAAAATTCCGTTTTTACAAGATATCTGCTCTGTGAAGGAATACATGCCTAACGAATTTGAAGTCTGTAAGTCCAATAATTCTTGAGATATCGCGATGAGTGAGTCCCTATTTTCTCTTTTATAGATATATATTGATTTTAAACAGAAAAAAAAGATTACACTAGAGATCAAAAATAAGATAGCTAATTTCTTTCAAAAAATATATTAAACTATCCAATACCCTTCCAACTATATTGGATATTTCACGCTAGATATATCTACATATATTTTTTCCCTTAGATATTAAGACGTAAGTCTTAACATAAGGCCTTCAAATTTTTTGAAAATTGTTCTTATACATCTAGCGTCATCTTTTAAAAAGGTTAGAAGACGAATTTCTAAGACTAGGTTTACTTATCTTTAGGTCTATTTATGGGAATAAAAAAAATGTGGAGTGGATTTCTGTGATCCCCGTTCTTCTCTACTCAACTAAAGAAACACGCTTACCGAATTTAAAGCGTATTAGATGTAATAGTTCAGAAGCAAGAGAATTAAATTTAAAGTACCCCCTGACCCCTTTAACCCTTTAATGAATCGATTTCTGCAATATTTGTTTTAAGCGGATTTATACTTAGCAAAAGAACAAAATATTTGACAAATTTTAAATCCGTAGATTTGATCGTCTGAAAAAATTGAATTTTCATTAATATACGTAGACCCGGGGTGGACATTACGTCAATCGCGATCGACCGGTGGACCGCTAAGACATTTTGGGGTGACCTCCTGAAGCTTTTAGCAGTTTGTAATTATATACGGAAAATTCAAGATTGACTGACACTACGCAGACTAAATCTTCTACTGTCTGTGGCAACGCGAACTAACTTAAGATGAAAATGTTTTATTTTTTAATGTGTTTTGCATTGTTTTATAATAAAAGCATATCTGTGGCTATTACTATTAAGTTTGTATCTTGCGTTTTGCTCTAAACGCTTTTTAAAAGTGTAGTTTTTTATTTTAGTTCTGTAGGTATAATTATATATATATTTCGTATTTATTAAGTTATAATAATAGCCTTTTCTTTACCTCACCACACCTACCACATTGGGCAGTGGCGTACACAAGAATTTTTTAAGGGGGGGATGGAGTCGAGTGTCTACCACATTCTCGTATCATACTCCAATACGCAGACAAACAAATGTTTTTGATTTTGTCGATTGTCGGGAGCAAAAAACAGCGAAAAATAAATTTCTGAATAAATAATTAATATTAATTAATAAAAAAATTACTAATTACAAATACTTAATTACATTTTACGTAATATTTACATGGGATTATAAGGAATCGGGGGGAAAATCTAGGGCCATGAGGGAGGGTCCGGACCCGTGGACCCCCCACCGCCCTTGTGAGCTCCACTAACACTGGGTGGACCGCAACACCTTGAAAAAATTAGTAGTAGCCCGCGTCCTAGAAAAGTCTGCCCACCCCTAATATAAACCCTTTAAAATCTCACAACAATCCTTTGGAATAAATTCCAACAAAACCGTTTTCAAATGATTTCTACTTAACCAAAGAGATATCCATATTATATATAAATTTAATGCTGTAGGGGTCTAATAATTCAGAAAACGGAATTAATTTTTTTTAACTATTCACCTCATTTTTTTGTAAGTTGATCTATATAAATCTGTTTCTAAATAAATATCTTCTCAACAAATGAACCTTACTTACTGAATTTCAAGTATGTAGGTCTAATACGTCAAACCGAGACTTTTGTTCAATCTAACCACCCCATAACCACCTTCTCAGTAATTTCAGTAAAACCCAATCTCAGCAGATCTCTATTCAAAAAAGCAACGTGATGGCCAAATTTGAAGTTTGAAGTTATAACACTTCAATAATAGGAGTGTTTATTTTTATCACCTTTAAACCCTCGCAACCACTTTTTGGCAGATTTCCTCAAAACACCTTCTTAGCGGATTTGCAATCAACAAAAGAAACATGCTTAACGGACTTCAAGGGTTTAGGTCTAATAGTTTGAGAGACGAAATGAATGGGGAATGAATTGAGTCTCTGTTTTCCTTTATTTACACTCATGTCCATAAATTAAGAATAATGAAGTTAAGGCAAAGAAAGAGACAGAAGCAAAACAAATTTGACTTATTTGTAAAGTTTATTTATTAAAAAAAGGTAAAGAGCAAAAAAGATGCTATATGTTTGACATAATTAATAAAAATTGCGATTCTTACTCCCTGGAGAAAATTTCAAAAAAAAACATATTTACAAAAAACAGTATAGCATGGTTAGTATGATGGTTAATACGGAGTATGTCTCCCGGACGATGCAATACAGGCCTTCCAACGCCTACGCATGCTGAGTATCAAATTATCAATCTGATATTGGGGAATATTACACCACTCATCAAGCAATGCCCTCCGAAGTTCCGGTAGACAGGTGGGAGGGGGTTGACGGGCTGCAATTCGTCGGCCAAGGATATCCCATACCTGCTTCTTTGGATTCAAGTCCGGTGAGTATGCTGGCCAATCCATACGGGTGATATCCTCCGATTGAAGGCGTTCGTCTACAATGTTTGCACGGTGAGGATGGGCGTTGTCATCCATAAACAGAAATTCAGCACCCATGGCGCCACGAAACAAACGTACATGTTGTTCCAGAATGACATCCCGATAGATGTGGCCTGTCATCGTTACACTCTGAACATACTGTTCAGTTCTGGAACCAAGAATAATTCCTCCCCAAACGAGCCATTCTGCACCACCATAACGATGTCGTTCGATGGTGTTCTCTTGGTGGTAACGGGTACCTGGCGCTCTCCATATGAAAGTCCGGCGAGAATCAGACTGCAAACTAAACCTGGACACGTCGGAAAACATCACACAAGACCACTGTTGCGGTGTCCACAATGCATGCTCTCTACTCCAGGTTAATCGCAGGCGACAGTGAGTTGCGGTAAGGGGAACACATCTGACAGGCCTACTAGCATATTGACCAATGTGCCCTAAGCGTCTGTACATGGTCTGCCTTGAAACTGTCGTACCGGTAGCTGAAGAGAGCTGACGAGACAAGTTTGATGCTGTGCTCCGTCTGTTCCTTTGGCAGTAACTGCCAAATACCGGTCCTCATTCGGCGTTGTAACTCGGGGGCGACCTGTGTTGTAACATCTACTCACATTACCATCATCTTGGAATCGTTGCCAAAGTCTGGAGATGACACTCTGGGCGATTCCAAGTTCCTCGGATACTTCCAGCTTCCAGCGTCCACATTCCAGTCGTCCGATTATTCTACCACGTAAAAAATCATCCAAATGCTTCCTTTGTGTCATAACTATGCGGTTATTGCACTGAAAGGGTTTTAAAGCGCTTGTGAACAATTTTACTTCTTTGCCTTATATACTCCTCTCTTACACTCTTGTCATCGTGACGTACTATCCGCGCCATCTGGTGGTTTACAGTAATTTGCATATTGTTCTTCAAGATGTGTGTGATAAATCTACAGGTGAAATTTTTATTTTAGAGTTCAATTTCTGTGTGATTCTGAATTATCCTAAATATATGGACATGAGTGTATACAGTTAGATGGTATTTTATTAAAACATTTATTTAGGCTTAAAGTGTGATGAATTTTATTTGCGATTCTGGAAGGTTAGCACCAAACAAAATTTTATTTTTCTTATTGGAATACAATACACACACACACACATACACACACACACACACACACACACACACATGTATATATATATATATATATATATATACAGTAAAAATTCTCTACTAGAGAGAGAGCGCGAGATGAATAATCAATAACGAAAATTGAGAAAAAAATCGAAATTGCAACACAGCCAGACATTAGATTTGTAGATATATAAGAAATTATAAACAACAGAATTTCAAATAAAAAAATATGGATGCTGCAATATTGTAAGCATTCCTGACTTAGAACTGATCTTATATATATATATTAATATATATATATATATTGTTACTCAGGACCCAGAAATTACTTTATTTCTAATAATTTTTATAAAAAGAACAAAAGAAAAAGGATCTTTTGTAATAGAATATTTTTTAGAAAATTTCATAAATGTTTACTCAGCAGAGAAACACAAAAGTTCATTTTTTTAAAAAAAATTGCATATGAAAACAGAAAACGATATCCATTAGTGGATATTCTTAATAATTTTTTATGAAACAATTAGTTAGGAACTTGAAACGATGTTGTATAAAAAAAGTTTACCCGGTATGCAAATATCTTTCATAATTTGTATAAGAAAACTAAAAACGATATTTTGTAATATAATATTTTTATAAACATGTTTGTAAAATTTCTGTTTTAATCATATATTTTCAATTTGCATTCATAATAAAGAAACTTTTTCGTATTCGGAAGCTCAATAATACTATAAAATTGACTATTATTTGCATTATAGTTGATAACCAGATGTTATTAAATACGAAATCTATTTCTGACGCAATTTAATAATTTAAAGAGGAGAAAATATATTCCTTCTTGATTTCTTTCTAAAAATGTGTGATATTTCTCGTTTATATTCAGATTTAATTTCTGATTTCACAGATATGTTTCTCTTCACATAAAAAATTCTGTTTAGTCTGCTTGGGAAACTAATAATAATCAGCTGAAGTTTTATGAATTTGCCTCTTATTGTTTCTTGTGGGAGAAACACAATTAATTCTAAAACATTTTAAGGAACAGTTTTGATTACAAGGTTTCCGTGATATTATTTTTAAATTTTTCAGATTGCTTTCATTTTAAACATAATTATTGTCATATAAATTCACAACTATCATCATCATATTGGACACCGACACCATTGTAAAATAAAAATTTCAAATCATTAATCCGCTTATATAACACCTCTTAAAAATATCTAAAGGAATTGTACGTTAAAGATTGTTTCAATTTATAAATGGTCCTAAATTTGTATAAAATCTTCATAAAATAATTTTTTGAAAAACTTGGAGGAAAAATTCCTCTATTTTACACATGGTTCTGAAACATAATTTTTTTAAGTTACTTTAATCGTTTTAAACACTTTTGTTTCTTACTCCTTTATGAATCTTATTAGTTATCTTTTTAGATTTTCCTTTTTGTTTCTAATTGGAAAGACTCGAGTTTCTTTAGCTTTTAACGGAATATGTTTTTCCTAAATTAAAAATTTGTATATAATTAATATGCGTAAAAGGAGAGCCATGTATCCATCTCACACAGATACATGCACGTATTCTTTCCCTTTCTTTTATCCTCTCTTGATATATAGTTTGATAAATATTCTTCGTAAAACTTATCCTGCAGAGTAAGTTTGGATAATTTGGTTTTATTGAAACAATAATTAAAAATAAGCTTTAATTTATAAATTATTTTTCTTTATATGGGGAAAGTAATATAAAAGTTGAAGGGACTTTTCCAATTTCTATTTCCAAGATTTAGCAGCGGCTCTGATATTCAGCGCAAAATGAGGGGTAGTCAGCAACAATTCTATACTACATGCCATGCGTCTTTCCTCGTAGTGGTTGTAGTGTAGCAGACCATTCATCATGGCAGCTTCATTGCCGAGGAGGGAAGAAGGGCAGTGATTCGGTTTTTGTTTGCGGAAGGTGTCATACCTACGCTAGATATGAGCCATCCGTTTCTCATCATACCCTCAATGAGTGCACGTTGTTCTCAGTGATAAATGCTAATAGACTGCCCGATCTTTCGTTATCACATGAAACATTTCTTCCCTGTTTTAAACGCTCTATCCATTCATAGATTTTGCTTCGTGATAAACGACTGTCACGGTATTGCGCTTGCACACGACAAAAAAATTCCTTAGGTTTCACACCTACCACAACAAAAAGCGAATAACTGCCTTCCTTTCCTCTTTATTACAGATCGGCAATGGTCATATTAAACGGTCTGCTACACTCCGACTACGAGGGCAAACAAGAGACTTGTATTTAGAAATGTTGCCAACTATCTGTACTAAAAAGCAATGGATATTAGTGCTGTTGCTAAACATAAGAAAGAGAAATTGCAAAAGTTCTTTTAATTTGTTTTTACTTTATCTCATATTATATTGCTTTCAAATTTATATACAAAATCTGTGATTATTACCGATTATGTTAGTTTGATATGGCTTAAAGTGATATCAACACAATCTTAAGATATTATTTATTTGCCGAAAGGACCTTATCATCCAAGAACGGAATTACAAATCAATTTAAATTTGAGTTATCTTAGATCTTTTAAAAACAATATTAGAAAAAATGAACTTTGAACCTGTGACTAAATATATTCTTGAAAATTTGCTTTCTTACCTTAAAGTAAGTGAATTTTCTAATTTTATTTCCTTATTTCAATTTAACCTTTTTCTTTCTTACCTTAAATTAATAATTCTAATTTTCTAATAACATTCTATTTACTTTATTTGTATAACGTTATATAATTTAAATAAAAGCAGACTAATGCATTTTACAGTTATTCTTTGAAATAAAAATTAAATAATTCAAATTTTTACTCATTATTTTTAAAGGAATAAGGTTTCAATGAAGTGTAAAATGTTTAAAATATAATAATAGTTTAAAAAATTTATAAGCATATGGACATAGAAAACGTTTCTGTAAGAAATATTAATTAAGTTTTACATTACACAACGTATTTTTTTAAATAGTAACTCTATTTACTAGCAATAAGTTGATTTATAAAGTTAAATGCGTATCCCTATTACACTGTAGTTATTTTTATGTAAAAAGAATAATAAATTATAATTAAGGGGACACAGTACGATTCGATTGAAAAAAAAATCCGTCAAAAAATCAAATCAATTTTTTTTAGCCTAAATAATTATTTATGTACTTTTCTATAACCTCACAAAATTTGAAAGCTCTAAGCTCAATAAACGCAGAATAATGATAGCTATTACGTTCGTTTTTATTCACATCCCTATGAGAAATCAAAACTTTAAACTGACTTATCTCAGAAAGATCAAATAACTAGTTTGTCTTCATTTGAAATGCTAAGGCTAAGAAATTTCTATAGATCTTAATGCTTTAATTTTTTTTACCGATTATTAATATTACATGTAACAAAAGTTGGTATACTTTTTTGAATCAAAGCAATACTTATTTTTTTAAATAATTAAACTCTGAATTTATACATTTTTTAAGGAATTTTCGATTAGCGTTCATAAAAAAAGAAGTATTGTACAAATAGCAATCATTTTATCGCAAAATCCATACCAGCTTTTGTTATACATAGTTTGACGTACTTGTAAATCAAATTTGATGTGTGTAACTAAATTTTTGTAGGATGAATAGCATTTCAAAATAACTTCACAAATTTTAAGTTTTTTTTTTCCTTAAAGAAGTAAACGGTTAGCTTTTTATGAAATTTTGAGCACAAAATCTATTTTACATAGTATACACACATAGGAGGCAACGAAAATAGTTTTGTGAAAATCCTTATATTAAAATTTTTTAAGTAAATCTTACCATGTCCCTTCAAAAAAATTTAAAAAAAAACAATTTCAATATTTAAAAAATATTTTGAAATACAAAAGATGTATAATACTAAAATTAGAAAGGATTTAAAGAATATGATACATTTTATAATTATATAAAGTTTTAAACATCAAAGGCAACTACTTTCGAAATTATCAAGCGCAACGTAAACTTTATTTAATATTTATTACAGAAATGTTTCTTAAATTCATATGCATATAAATTTTAAATTTTTGATTATATTTTAATCTATTTGACCTTTTTTGAAACCTTATTAATTTAAGAATAATGTACAAAATATTCGAATTCTTTAATTTTAATTTCAAAGGATTATATCTATTTGAAAATTGCTTGTATTTTCAACCCTCCGAGGAAGTTAATACCCCTGAGATGCCTTAATACATCTTGTTTGAGAGAGAAATATACCATTAATTTCCATGTGGCGAACACCCAAATTTTCTGTTAGCTAAAGTAGTAATCATTTGGGGGGTTTAAGCGAATCCTACTACAAATCAGAAGAAATTGATAATAATTGTTATAAGAGCTATAAAGTTTTGTATAATACAAGTTGAACGCAATGTATTATATTTTTTTAGAGTTTATTAATTCATTCAAAGAATATTTATTAGATATTTACTTGTGAAATATAATTTTCTGAATCAAAATAATTAAAAACTTCAAAATCATTGCTATTCATTTAATATATGACTTTACCTTGCATGAATTTAATTATGTCTTCTCTATTTTTTAGAATGACATAGTAATGAATAATTTTCGAATGGTCTTGAGTTAAATTTTATAGCACTTTTTATCAGTTTTCAATACTGAAACAAAGTAACGATTCTCAGTTGTATAGGAGTTTTGAGTGTAAACGAGGGGGGGGAAATGTGTGGGTAAAAAATAATCTTAACCGAATTAATTCAAACCGAATTTCTTAGGAAATATAAAGATAGAATTAATAATTTATCTTCTGTTAAAAATGCTCATATAAAAAAATTATTGTCCTGATAGTGCTTGTTTAAAATATTATCATGAAAACTTTTGCAAATAATTGCCAGAAATTAATGAAATAAATTGCCAGCATTAAAAAATCTTTACACAATTCTAAATTTTGTTGTTTGAAATCGTTGCAAGTAGTATCATACTCATATTTAATGTATATATATATGTATATATATATATATATATATATATATAGATAGATGCATTAGAATATATATATATATAATATAGATAGATACATTGTGGTATATATATATATATATATATATATACCCTACTAACTTTTTTCGATCATTATCTAAGTAATATTTCAATCGAAATATAAATAAAAACTTATACATACCTACCTTAAGGCTTTTAAGTCAATAGATATAACCTTATGTTTCGAGGCAGAAAGCCATTACATAGCGAACCTTAATGTATTTTTTACCTCTGGCATGCCCACTCTTCCGATTATAGAACAAAACCATTTGCCTGTATATTGATTAATCGACGACTAGGTTTGCTGTGAAAACACATCTGTTTCTTTAAGGGTGTACTAGTTTGATTGCTGATATTTCCTTTTTTTTTTGCACTCAGTAAATACAGCTTATTTACGATGAACTCTATATTGCTGATTTGAAGAGCAAAACAAAAGAGACAGTTATTCCCTAGATTTAATTAATTAAAATTTATTTAAAAGTAATTGTATTTGAAAAGAGTGGAAAGTAAAATAACAGTATAACAATATTACATAACAGTATTTAAAAGTTTTGTCGGGAAAAAAAATTAGACGATAATTGTTTATTACGAAAAAAACACATGAGACAATTATATTTTAATACAATGTATTCAATTTCAATGACAAGATTAGTGAAAATTTGCCTTTAGTTTTTAACAATATATTACAATGAAGTTATTATTCAGATTCTGATTACTAGCTTATTCTGTTAGCTTTCAGTACTGAGATCTGAATTCCCTATTCTATCTCGGTTAGCAAGTTCTTATGTATGATATACTAAAAAATACATCTAAAGTTACAATATTTATTTTACTTTTTGTATTTCTTTGTACTCCCTATTTTACTCTTTACTTTGAATCTTTAAGAAGTTGTCATTTTTATTTCTTTTTAACAACGAAAAAATATTTTTTTTATTAATGAATTTATCTTCTGCTATAATAACCTGGAACCATTTTGTTTCTCAAAAAACTGATAATATATTTTCATATATTTTTTTAAAACAAAAATATAAATAAACACATAAACATATTCACACGATTAAAATTAAAACAATTTCAAATTTAATAAAATGCTAAAATACGTAATAACCTTATATATAAGTTTTGAGGAATTTAAACTTTTACGCGGATTTTAATTTTACTTGTGGACAAGTTTATTGCTGATTTCATAAAGAAGGAACTTGTTTTTCATAAATACGTATTAACAATATAATATTTTTATGTTGCTCTTAAATTGACGAATTGAATCCTCACTAATAAAAATTAATTGTCCTTAATTTCGTATGTATTATTTTAATTCTCACGTCATTAGAACGTTTAGTAGATTATGTATAACTTGACTAATCATAGGGTCATATTACTCATAAATCTAAGGAACGATGGAAGAGTTATTATTTGTTTTTTGATATTTTTTTCTTAATATGATGATCTTTATTTTGCAATATTTCTTAATGTCTTACAAAATATTTGCATGATGTTTAGTTGACAAAATAACTGGGTATTTTATTGTTATATAATCTCTTTTCATTAAATTCTTGAAAAACAGACACATTACTTAAAGAAATATATTAATAATTATAATAAATTATTCTCATTAAAATTATAAGAATTTTTTTGCGTAATTTAACATGTTTTTGCTATTACATTACGGTAGATTTTGACATTTGGCATTATAACACACAGTATACTTAATTTCAATTTCTGATTATTTATTTTATTGTGAGAAAATCATCTGCTTCGTTTAAAAAATGCCTTTTTTGGATTTATGTTATTAGTTTTATGATTAATTCCTGGAGTTTGAGTTGCTATGATTTTGTACTTTGATAGGTTCTGGAAAATGTTTAAGGTGTAATAGTAAGATAAGTTTTTACGTTTATGCTATTATATTTAATCAAGATTTTTTTTAATTTTTAAAATAACTTTTTGAGGGAAATTAAATTTAAATGTACCAATATTTGCACAAGTATACTGAAACGGAGATTGTTAATTTTAAAAACTGTTCGGTTACCGTATTTTGTTAGAAGAAAACTGTCGATTTAAGAAGTAAAACGTGAAACAATGAAATAATCAAAGATTAAATAAAGCCGATCATTTACTTTTTTTCCATCCTCGTTTCGAAGAAATATTTAAAAAATAATATTTTTTATGTTACAAATTAAATATATATATATATATATATATTCATTTTTTATAATCTGCTCATACTTATTTATACATCCTTTCTAACACTTGTTTAAAAATACGCATTTATTCTCAGATATTTTTAAGAAAAAATTTCAGTCTTAAACCGTACTTAATACATTTCTTCAAAAAGGTAATTATTTATTCTCGTAAAGATTGAAAGCAGATGTAAAAAAGAAAGAATTATTAAATCTCATTTAATCTTTTTCCAAAAGATGTATTTTTAAAATAATAACTAGCTCTTCCTTTAAATTAATACTTTTTGTCAATTCATTTTATGATTGTCTTACAATAAATTATCCAATCCACATATTTCTATAGTTTTCTTTTAACTAAAATAGGTCATTCATTGAAATAATTAAGAATTGTTCAGAAAACAGTAAATGAATAATGCTGAACTCCTTAATATTAATTGATTATTTTAATTTAAAAATGCCTCAGGATTTTATTTAATTAAATAATGAAATCTTTTATGCTCCTTTAAATCTTTTAAATGGTGAAAATGAAACAAACGTAATTAAAAATATAATTTCAACAAAAAATTTCTTACTTTGTTAGGTGATCTTAAGTATGCTTTTAAGGTATCTACCTAAGTTTCTGAGTCAATGTTTGAAATTTAAATAAGGTAAAGAACTAAGAAAATATATGCTATAAAAGTGGCGAATTCTAAATATCTGATGTTAAGCATTATTTTAGTAAAATAAGAGCCAAAAATTTAAATGGCTTTTTGAGTATTTTTTCCAATGTTCCATAAAATCTTATTTCACATAAATTCAGGAATGCATTTTTTTTTTCAAATTTTGTGTACATGTTGTTTAATTTTTGATATAGGCATAAGACTTTTTTTAAAAATTTTATTTTTATTTTTAACAGTTTATTGTTACGAACACCGCACATTGTCTAAAATTTTCAATAAGTAAATGTGCAATGGGAAATAAATTTTAAGTAATTGTAAATATACAAGTTTTTTAGATTTTAGTTAATTGCCTTCCTAACTGTTTCAAATATGTTCGGTAAAAATAATTTAAATATATGACTCTGAATTTCAAGTACATTGTTCTGCATTTTGGTGTAATTTTTATCATTTTTTACCTAAAATATCTTATTTTAGTGAATTAAATTTTAACATAATTTCCTGTTTGCTGTTTTCCCTTAACCCGGCACTTCTAGGGCAAGGTATGTCATACCCATAACCTAACTTTTTTCAAGACCCATCTAAACTTTTTTTTTTGGCAAATGAATAGTTTCTCGCGTAGCTGACTTTAAGGTCATATCCTTTGAGGGGCCTAAGCGTGTAGAGGAATTTTAAATATATATTTTTGGATACCGCCTCTTCGGGTATGTCATACCCTGTGCGTGAATTGCGTCGTTACTGTTCCAAATGCAAGAGTACGCTTTAAAATCTTTCTTATGCAATGGCGCATTATTGTAATTATGATGAAGAAATGTGTTATTAATTTAATAGATACAGTATTTAATAGTTAAAGTACAAAAGTGATTTCGGATGAATAATGTCTTTTGTGGGGATGATCAGGAGTAATTGAATGACGAAGAGTATAACAGCAAGTATGATTCCTCTACTGAAATCTATCAAGGTAATTTAATTGAGGGATCAATTATAGTATTTGATAAATTAAGAACATCATTTGCAATGGCTAGAAAATGTAAACGCTAGCCTAAGGCAATATTTTTTGTGTTGTTGAACGTTGCGAAAGTAAATGCACAAACTATTTTGTTAAGTACTCAGATACCGCCTACTAAACATGTAGCAACATTCTTATTTCTGAAGGGTTTTTGATTTCAATTTGCTAAGAAAGTAGAAAGTGTAGCAACCAGCAAGCAGTGCTACTTCGAAACTTAAAAAAAAATTAGGATCCAGTAAAAATATAGCACTCACTCGCAACGAAGAGTATAGGAGTATATACAATGTACTGAATGACCTAATAAGAACAAAAGAGCTTAATTTATGTGTGAAAAGTATAATAAACATATTATATTTTCTATTTTTATTACTTTTTCAACTTTGTATACAAGTTTTACTGTAAAAAAAGAATATAAACACCCTTGGGTATTAGATAAGCTACGCGTGAAACTCCGTTTTTTTCGTGCGAGGAATGCCGAGTTAATGTACGTAATAAGTACCAACAAAATAACATAAATTACTAATCATGTAGGCACTAACTAGTAAATAGGAAGGAGTGGTCTAAAGCAAGAATATTGTCAAACTTATTCAATAATCAATTTTGTACTTTTATAAGTAGAAAAAAAATCCCAATCGTTCATTGATTCTACATTGTTAGTAATTTATAAAATAATGAAAAGTAACGTCATTTTTTTAAAAAAAATATAAAGTAGAATTGCAACAAAAAATGATAAGTATACTAAAGTATTTTATGTCTAGCTAATTGGGACAAAAAAAACACTTTACTTTTGTTGAAATAATCCTTTTGTTTATACTTTTTATTTGTAGGATCATGGAATGTGAAGAAATTACATTTAATTAATTTAATTATTAATGATATGTCAACTAAATACTGGATATCTGACTCAATTTTTGCAAGGAAGTAATGAAAGCCTCTTCTTTTGGAAATGTTTATTGGTTTTTCTTCCTCATGTCATAATGCGATTAACAAACTAAAATCAGAGTACAGAAAATATGAGGTAGAGAAAAGTACGATTAACTAAATATCATTGTCCACATAAGGCAGCATTTTTTTCTACAATTTTTTTGCATTGTATTTTATATCTTCTTTATTTGAACTATTGTTTTTAAATCTGAATGGAGATTTGTACTTAAACGTTTTCTCACATAATAGTTCGTATATACTATGTAATGAATACATCAAACATTAACACATATTTCTTGTCAAGTGATGGGAACCTGCCATTAAAGGGAAATGTCATTAGCGTAGGCAACAATATTATTGAAAGGAATTTTATTTTTTGTAAATTATTATATTTTCCCCGGCAAAACACAAAAGTACTTAAATTGTTACGCGTCATGATCATATTTCAGTTCGATAGTTGTAGACCGTTCAATAATGCTGTTCTATACGTTATTTAATTATTATCATTATTTCAAATCATGATAAAATGTGACCACATTCAATCCAGATTGTAGAAAACTTATCTAGTTTAATATGTAGAAAAAAAATATTTTAATAATTCCATGTCCGGAAAAGTGAAACTGTTATCTTAAATGAGTTTAAGCTTCGAAAATCTCTGCATTGGGATGAAATGTAATATCATAGATTCTCTTTTATTCCCTCTTCTAAATAAACATTTTTTTCTGAGTATAACTGCCTCTAAGTGCTTGTTGTTCCTTAAATGAAATTCAAGCTAGTTAAATAGATTTTGCATACGTCATTGGATAAGAAGATGTTGTAACTTTCTAACTGATGCAACTAAAAGTCCCTGGAAAATATGATTCATTTGTATAAAAATAATTAAAAAGGCAACAAATGTATGGTATCATATATTAAAAACATCTGAGATTTTAGTTTTTAAAAATGCAGCCAATTTTAAAAATTATATCAATCGCTCACACACATTTAGCTTCCCATATTCATTACTTAAATTTTAAAAAAAAAAACGAGTTTGCAAAACATCATAAAATATGAATCGCTTAAAAATACCATGATATTAATCTATTTTTCAGGTATTGAAAGGATTTCTCAAAAATGCTTACGCCTTAAGTAAAGTTTAAGCCAGTCAGTATTTTATCTAGAAAGTATTTTTTTTTCATAAAGCGCAAATATAAGCTGTTTACCATCTAAATTTAGATCATATATCAACTAATATCTTAAGAGTTTTAGTTGTTAGATTGTATTTTTCAGACATTCCATTTTTTCCATTTCTTTTATTCTTTTATTTTATCATTCAAAACATTCAAACAAAAAATCGAAGGGGGAAAAAAAGCAACGGATTTAAGAAAAGAAAATTAAATTCAAAATAGTAGCATCTCACTTTCAAGAAAACGATAGATGTGACAGTCTATTTCGTTTTATAACTAAGAAAGGAAATAAAAAATTCTTTTATCCGGAAAAAGGCGATCAATAACAATAATGTACTAAAGTGCCACTTGGGAAGTTTGTGAATTATTTATTTTCAAAATCGCGATTTTTTTTTAATTTTAATTTTTAAGATTGCATCAGAAATGTGCTCCGTTCTTTTTTTCTTATTTTCTTTTGAACTTTTAGTCTTTTACGTAAAAAGCATCTTATTGAAATTTGTGCTTAAATGGTTTGACATTTCGATTCAAATTTGAAGCGTCCCCCATAGTAATATAAGAAACTTTTATTTTTCAGTAAACAACTTCCAAAAGATAATTAATGTTTTCTCGTCAGTGAAGTTTTCTTCTATCATTCTTAAATGTGAATTTTTATTTTTATCTTAGTAGAAAAATGTATAAAAATGGAACAAATGTAATAAATACTCAAAATTTATAGACTATATCTAAGCAAGTCATGCGGAAGAAAATAAAGGTGCTATTATATTTTTGCGAAAAGTGAAAAAAAAGATGATATTTTTAATATATTTATCAGTTTTATACATACTTTTTAAAAGACATACCATCTGATTGATTAACCTAAAAAAATGTTTTTACTAAGATTGAAATTCAAAAGTCTGATTAAGTAATAGACACGAATATCAATTAATTATGTCATTAATTCTTTATTAATATTCCGTTATATTTTACATGATTTTTTAATAAAATTAGATTACTTTGAAAATATGATAGTATTAAAATGTGAGGTTATTTTAAACTCATCAAAAAAAGACATTGCAAGAACTGAAACAAATTTTTTAGACTGTCCTTCAGATAAAGAAAAGATCGTTTAACTATACAAAAATGAAACATTGCATTTATCAGAGAAAATAATCCTGCTATACATACCGGAATCTTCTTTCACTTTTATTCATAATTATGACCTTCATTTAAATTTTGCCGTACCTTCCAATGAACTTTAAAACAGACCATGGTCTACTGTTTTGCCGCCAGTTGATTAAGCCCTGTGTTCCGTTCATTCAGTCTAAAGACCGATATTCCTAACTCTGGTCTGAGCCATCGTCATTTTTTCCTTCAGCTGAGGCAAAAAAAGGTTTTTCTGAAAAAAATGGTAAGAGTTTCTGGGTGGTAAACGTTTTGGAAATGATGAAAAGTTGGAGCATGCACTGAACCAAGCTTAACCCTTTATAAGATAAATTTTTCAAGTGTTGTTTTGTTAACATATTTTTGGAATTGATGTTGACAAATAAGAATAAAATAAATTGGCGTATTACCTAAAATTAAGACCTCTAAAGACGCTTAAATTGCTAATTTTTCAATTATTTGAAAACTGTAAGATAGGACTACTGTAAGATAGGACTTCTTATGTGTGTGTGTGTGTTTCATTTTTTATTACATTCAATTACATGGTGTTCATAAAATATAGTTTGCAAATATTAAGTCAGCAAAATGAATTATGCAAATCTTATATTTTGTATTCAATGTTTAAGTCTTTATACATATTACATTCCCTGAAATTTCAGAAAACATTAATCGATACACAGTAAGACATTGTAAGATGTAAAATCGTGCATCGTTCCCTTCTCATGTACTTTGTTAGAGCACAATGGCAACGTCTATATGTTTTGTTTTGTTAAGTTGACATACGTTCTCCAACTTTAGTCAATCGTATTTCATCAGGAATAGTTTGTTTGCTGCTAAAGAAACTTACATGTCGTCATTTGTGCTTCCGACTAGAAAATTCAGAAACCAGTTGACGTGCTAGCTGAAATGCTAGCAGCACATATTATAAGTGGGAAAGTACCTTAGCATGGACATTTAAAAATTAATGAGCTTTTGGTAAGTATACCTACATGGCCTTTTAAATGGCTAAGAAACTGGCAGCAGAAGTATATAATTTATAATTTTTGAAGCTCGTGAACAAATGAAGTTGGTTAGTGTGTTCAAATAAAGAAAATATTATGTAGAGCTGTGAAAAATGCATTAGTTATGTAACAGAATTATTTTTTTCTAATATTTTGGGTTTATATTTGCATAAATTAACACTCATTATTTTCTGATTGACACTCGCATATGTCCTTTTAATCTTTAGGGAATTTTACAAAGTTTTTTGAAAAAAAACATTCAAGTATAAGTATGAGATTTCATATTTTACTTATAAAGTATTAGTTATGGTTTATCAATTTTTTCCATTCTTGAATTATGTTAAGGAGCGTCACTTATATCTTTTTAATGTATTAAACTGTATTTTCATCTTAGATTGCCTTCCTATAAGAAATGTTTACAAATTTACTTAATCCACCATTTCTTCTGTAGCATTTCACTTATAAAGTTACAACTGTTGAAACAAATTGCCTGCAATGAAAGGTTGAGAAATAGTCATTAATTAATTAATACTTACATTTAAATATCA
>BMAO01023901.1:0-10610 GCA_019973975.1 Trichonephila clavata | reverse complement strand
TAATTAAAATTTTCTGCAAGAGAGAGAAGAATAAACATGATTAAAACTGAAAATAATTGAAATTGAAAGATAACCAGACAACAGAATTTAAATGGAGATATAAACAATTAAATAACAGAGTTAAATATAAAAATATAAAAGGATGGATGCTACAGTATTATCAACATTGCTGACTTAGGACAGTTTACATATAAAAAAAGTTTTTCATATATAAGCTGTCCTAAGTCGGCAATGTTGATAATACTGTAGCATCCATTCTTTTATATTTTTATAGTTAACTCTGTTCTTTTAATTTTTCATATCTCTTTTTAAATTCTGTTGTCTGGTTATTTTGTCAATTTCAATTCTTTTCAGTCTTAATCATGTTTATTCATCCCTCTCCAGTAGAGAAATTTTGATTATTTATATATATATATATATATATATAATCAAAGGTCAAGAGAGGTTGAGTATTATTGAGATGAATGAACTTTCCAGAAATTTTTAGAGGCAGTTTTTAATTATGTTTTTCATTCATTTTATAATATAATAAGAGGTACATTTAACACTCGGACACAATATTTTACCTGTGTAAGCACAATTACACTTTCACAAATTATTCTATTACCCTCAAGAATCTGTTTCTCTTTTTTGCTAAATTCTTTAATTAAAATATTTTTTTATATTTTGGTAAAGATAAAAAATAATGCACCACTTAAATCCAGGATCAGCGGTGCATTCTCAGTTTTTAGATGTTTAGAATGCACATCTTTGTTTGAAGACAGTATTCATAAGACTAGTTTTAATTAAAATTAAGAGATAACGGTAGATTCAAGACTGGGTGTAAACGAGTATTTTTCTTGTGACATTTAATTGGAAATGAAGATGACGATAAACTAATTTTTGATAATGTTAAATATAGAAAATGAATTAGTTTTCTATTTTAATCACTGTTTTACTGGAAATAGATATTATTTGTGCATAATATATGTGAAAGTATAGAACAAGAATTTAGGTACTGAATTTTTCTGCACATATAAAAATTTGATCTCTATTACATGCATCAATAAGCATCTTCAATGCGATAAATTTTCCAAAGTTTGCACAGATGTAGAATAACTAGAATTGCATGCTTTTATTCAAATTAATACTTTGTTATCATACATTAACATATACACGTAAAAAAAGTAACAGAAGAAAACATTACAATACTAAAGAATGGATTAAATGAAAATATATGGAGGTGAGAAAATCGAAGATATTTCGCTGAATTCAATGCAAATTTGTGCAATGAAAAAAAAAAAAACATGGAAATTTGAATTTGACTTAAAAAATAATGTTTGTGTATGATATTGGGGTGCAGGAAGTATACAAATAAGGATCTAATTCATGAATTGTTTTTGAAGGAGATTCGATCTCGTACCTTCCGTTCCGTAATATCATAACATACCGCTGAATCAAAATGATCACTTTAGTCCGAAGCCAATTTCTCGCATATATAGATACCAACGCCCCATCTTCATGCCTTAACTATGTTTAAAAAATATGAGTTTTTTTATTGTCAGTACATAATCAAATACTCGTAGATTTTATGAGATAGGTTTATCAAAACAAATAAATTATTCCTTTATTTTAACATGAATTATGCCTATTAACCATGAAAACGTTTAGAATATACTGACATGGAATAGAAAAAAAAATTATGCTACTTATATTCATAAATCATGTTTGAAAAATATTTTTTTATATTTATTACTTAGAAAAATAGTTTAGTTATTTATAAAAGTATTCGTTTAATTTTACATCTATAATTTCGAATTTAACCATACGTTTCCACACACATTCACACAATAAAGAATTAAACAAAGAATATTTGACGGATGATTTTTCAGTCTGAATAATAAATAGAAAATTTAATTAATCTTATTCAACATTTTTCGAACTTTTATTTAAATAAAGAAAGCATTTTAAATTTTATTTGTTGCGAAATTTCTAAGTAAATTAAAACGGGATTATAAAAACCGATTCTAAATTTTACCAACGTAAATGCATTTTTTCAAAATTTGGATGAATAAATATTGTAAGATACCTACAAAGCTATCTATATCACGATTAATAATGTTTAAAAAATCTAAATCACATGAAAAAAGGAGAAATTTATGATCAATGGACAAAATGAGTAGAAAATGAAATTTATATATCATGTAATATGATTGATTACATTATTCTTTTATTTTTAGAAATATAAATATAATTTAATTTCGTAAAGCTATGAAAGTAATAAAACAACAATTGATTTTCATTGATTTTTTCGATTTTAATATTAAAATAGAAAAATTAAATTATTTAAATTAATTTTAATTTCAAACTTTTTGTACAATGTTAAAGGTCCTCATTTAAAGTATACTATTTTTTTTCAAAATTTCATAGTAATTGCCTTTGCTGTTTTATTTTCATAAAAAAAAGTTCATTATGAAAAAATTCAATTCAATTATTTCGTTTTTTAAAAAAATATATGGCTTGTACGTTTTATACATGCAGGTCGAAACAGAACATTGAAATTAATACCAAGTAACAAGATTCAGTTATTACTATTGATAATATACAAATCTTTTAAATAATATAATTTTATATAGAAAAACTCAATGTGAAATTACAAAATAAATTTCACGATATAATTTTTGAATCAAAGGAAATATTTAAAAAAATCACAGTGAAATATTTTTAAAAATAAAGGAAAGCGGATCTATTTTATTTATCGAAATTTACAACACAAAATTTAAATAATTGATTTTCACATAAAAAATACGTGAGAAAAATGTTTCTTTTTGTGTCATTTTTTTTTTGTTCTGAAAAAAAAAATAAGGATGCATTGTAAAAAATTAGTTATCAACAGAAGAGGAGTTAAAGCACCTTTGACATTATAATAACGGACCAGTTTGTTTTATTGTATTTTGTTTTAAAATATGGCCTGAATAGTTTGGTAGGTTTTTCAAAGAAATGGGCTTGAGAACCTTTTGAAATTATTTATTTACCTTTACAAACGTCACTGCCGAAAAACAATGAATTGGGATAAGAACTCCAAACAAAGCAAACTGAAAAAAAAAAGTAAAATTCTCAAATTTTATTTCATTCATAAAAATATTTTTACAATCTTTCTCAATTTCTATTATTATTATGGATATGATTTAAGAAAGTATTATTATTATTAAATATAAAGTTAAAATAAGCACAGAAATGTGAATTTACTATAAGAACTTCGTGTTTTATATCTAATAAAATTTTGAAAAACATAGACATTAAAATAAATACAAAAACTATAGGAAAAAGAATTATTTAATTAGTGTATAGAGAAATATTAATTTTCAATTTTCGGCACAAAACATGAGATTACATATTATCCCAATATTATCCAATTGGAATAAAAATACCATAAATAAGTTTTCACAATTCTTAATATAACTAATTCTTTTGGAGTCCAAAACTGAATGCAGAATGAGTAATTACATGTTTCTTGCGTGTTTCGAATCTTTATCATGAATTAATTATTATAATAATTTTTCAAAACTAAAAACATAATTCAAAAAAATAAATTTTGTTAAATGTATTGTAGATTTTTTTTAATTTTTAAAAGGAGATAAATTTTTACCAATATATTTTTTTAAAAATACAACACAATTTTTTTAAAAATAAAACTTTGATACATTTTGATCAAACAGAAACCCTTTTTTCTCTGCATATATTTTTAGAAGCAGCTACGTTTCGGCTTCTGTTATCCTAAAATCTAAAGTTTTTTTTTATTCCATGTAAATTCATTTACAGTTTTAGAAAAAAATCCCATTTATCTTAAGTACATAATTTTTCTTAATTTCAGCATAGTTAATATTTTTTTTTCTTTTAGTCATAACTCTCAACTATTTATTAAGTTTCCCTTATATTCTAACTAATTTTTCTTCAGAAAATCTTTCAACATATTTCATTCAGCTACTTTAATTTTGTGTTACATTAATATGTATTCATGTTAAAAAAATAGTGTTTTTGTGCATGTGTAAAAAATCCCTTCGTAAAGAACATTTTGAATGATAATCAAATTAGTTCTTTATACTTATTTCCATCGATATGTCCAATATAATTGAGAATTCAATCTATTTAAAAAATAATTTCTTAGAAACATTTGTTTAGTGATTAATTATAAATGAGCTTTATGCATGCTTTATTAATATCTCACCATTTACTAAAACACATATTTACCGTGAAAAGAGAAATATAGAATTTTAAAAATCTTCTTAGAAAAACTTTCATTAAATTAAATTTAATTCGAAAGGAATACAATTCTATAGAATAGAAGCAGGATTTGCAATGTACTGATATATGAATTTAATAAAACATCCTGAGCTCACTATAGAAAATTCCTTTTATTAGTCATATATATATATATTTTTGCTGAGATTTTTTTAAATTCGGAAAAAATAATGATCCCCTTAAAGAGGTTTTTTAGAAGATAAGCATAAAGTATATCGGGAAACTCTAAATATAAAAAAACGTTGCATATCTTCTGCATCAATGCTTTCTTTATATTATATTATTACATATTCTCTAAAAATATTGAAAATCACTGATGAATCATATCAAATTCAATACATTAGAAATCATGTTTCTAAAGGATTATTTTGAATATTTAATACACTCGCATATTAGAGGAAAGTACGAGGAAATATTGAATGAAATATTTTTTTTTTATAAATTAGAAGGTGAAATAACCTTTATAAAAAGGAAATATTATTACTCAGATGTCGTCTTACAAAACATCTAATTGTACCCTTGACTTCCTTCTTTCTAATATATATTAATTTAATTTCTTTTCTCTCTCATCTCTCGTTCTCATATATATATATCCTTCATTTCATTCTCATCTCTCTCGTTCTTAAATTCTAATTCCTTCTCTTTAACTTGTAACACACACACACACACACACACACACACACACACACACACACACACACACACACACACACACCACACACACACACACACACACACACACACACACACACACACACACACTCAAGCATACGCACATATCTTTTGGAGTTTTAAGAGAATACTTTTCTCTCCTTATTTAGTTTGTTTAAAATTCTGACATTCATCAGCAGTAGATATTGTATGATTTTATTAATAAGTCAAAAAAGGTCAATAAACTAAGTTTGATTCCTGATATTTCGAGACAAGGATAGTTAACTAGTTTATTTCTAAAATAAGATTGTAGTAAATAAACTTGTTTATTTTCCGGACTATTTTCTTCTTGTAGTACAATATATATAATAAAAATAAATATTATATTTCAAAGCTTGAGAAAAATGAATAACATTACGTTCCTCTAACTGCTTTCTTTTATTTCAGTTTCACTGTAGGTTATGATAAGTATGTGCTTAAGTATTGTATGTTTGTTTAGTAATGCGAATTGTATTAGCAAGTTTCTTTGAACGACTCCTTCTTTCAATACTTAAAGCTTGATTTGATTTTGAGAATCCGAGATCTGGCAACACGTTAATAGGTTCTTTGTTTGATTCTAATGGATATACGTAACTCGCCAAAGTGAATCTTTCAGCCACAGTTTGTTTCTTGTCTTTCTTTGGGCCAATAAAGATTGAGAATTGAGTAGACAGTTTTTTGTCAGAGTACTTTTCTTTTGTTCAAGAAAGTCTTGTTATGGACTCTTCCGCGTTTTTAACAATGCTCTACTTTTAATGTTTTTTTAATTATTAGAAGGATTTGTTTTTCCTTTTCAATAAATTTAAAGAGTAACACAATAATTTAAGCAAGTTAATAAATATGACTGTACATTGCATGCATTAGAAATGACATCTTTAGGTTTTAACGATTAACTATTAAGTAAACGAAACTTAGGTTTATAACAACTATATATATATATATATATATATATATGTGTGTGTGTGTGTATGTGTATACGTGTCGCGAGAGCTTACACTTAGATAAATGCGAATGAATTTTAGATAGTTTGTGAGATTATATGGAAAAACCTGATGCTTTTCCGAACAAGAGTTTTGGGAAATTTATGTGTTTTCGCCTAACATTCATGAACAGAATATATGAAATACTTGCATTAAAATACAAGTCACAGAGTAGAATGAAGTCACAAAAGTTTGGATCATTTTCGAACTTTACAATTGAAAGAAATAACTGGCATCATCCAATTAACTCAAAGGCAAATGAAGATATTATTAAGTAATATGTAAGTCTATATTAAAGATTAAAATTATGAAAATATGTAAGACTAAGCGTAGCGATTGTTTTAGCATATGAAAGAGTAATAACTGATGTATTATCTATCTATTTATATATATATAGTACGTATACAGAGATCGACAAAAATATCTGGAACAAAAATTAAATCAGCATGGAAAAAGGGTCGGAATGTCTTGGAAATTGGTAACCAGACATTAAATGATTAGGCAAACAAGTTATTTTTTTATTTACAAGAAAATAATTTTCATTCTGTAATTAATATACAGAAAAGGGACGGGTCAATATAAATCGAGGTCATTTCTTTTTGAAGTAATACAAGCAACAATACAATGACGTACTGATTCAATTCCCTTGTGGTATATTTTTTGAGAGTTGGCAGGGCATATGCTGTAAACCATCCTGCATGTTTCGTCGTCCAATTGAAATAGGGGCACATTAAACAAACGGAAGGCAATCTCTTTTCAGATACCTTCGACTGGTGAAAAATCAAGATAAATTGTGAGCTAAGAAACAACTGGATGTGTTTCGTGTTTCATCTGCTAGGAACGCCTGTAGTCAGTAATAATTAATGCATGGGTGTGGTACGATATGTTCCAAAGGCGATTTACTGTCGTATCTGATGATATTCCAAACGATTATGCCAAGTTGGCAAGCAATTAGATACTCAACAATAATATTCGGACATGATTTTCCCCCGACTGTTCCAGGTTCCCATTCGGCGATCATGATGATAATAATAATAATATTAAAAAAATAAATAAATAAACTGAAACTTATCACTGAATACCGCATTATGACATTTGGTTGCTTAAGAATCTTATTGGACACACTACTGTAAGTACTTAATGTATACACACTAATGTGAGTACCACTACAGTTTCTAACGTCATTGGTGTGGCGTCAACAGCAGACTCGTGACTTGAGTTATACTCGCTTTCAGACAATACTCGTGAAGTTTTTCTCTTAAATATTTGAGCAATATAACCTGCTTGATAAAAACGCTTAAAGCAACTGATTGCTTGGTCGTCACCGTATCCATTCGGATACACGTATCACTAAGTTCTGTTGTATGAAGAACTGGATCTGATCTTTCGCAGCATTTAACTATTCGATCCTATTGATTCACATTCGATGTGCACTTCTTAAAAATACTAAATGATCACATGGATTGATGCAATTATACAAATATTTCTTATGATAATTATATATAACGTGAAACAAATATCCCCACTCTAAAGTGCAGCAGAAAACAGAAGAAAGATTCATTTACAAATTAACGTGTATGACGTCAAAAACCAGAAAAAGAACATAAGATCAGAATTTTTTTCCCCGTTGAAACTGTTGTTTTTCATTTTTCTCAGTGGTAAAATTCAAACTTTTGATATTGTTCTGAGAGAAGGTGACTGGAAAATGTCATGACAATGTAATCTACAGTAACCCTTGGCTGCACATATTAACGGGAGACTGGAATTTGGGAAAACTCCAAGAACTGTAAAGAATACGGTTGAAGTAGCAAGGAGTATCATTGTAAGACCGTGGAATAGATTCTAAGAAACATAACATGTTCGACGTCAGCCAGTACAAAGTCGTCAACGTGCTATCACAGCAAGTAATGGCCGATTTATTAATTTAACAGCTCGTTGAGACAGAACAGTCAGTGTAATTCGGATTCAAATGCAGTCTTTTGGCAACAGGATGAAAAATTTCAATTCAAACAATCCGAACAGGCTTCATGCGACGGGTTTTTATGGATGTAATCCCCTGGTGTGTATTTAGCAGTCCACAAGACACGTACAGCCCGAAGAAAGTGGGCTTCTAAATATCGAGATTGGATGCAGAGTGATTGGTGCTTTTTAAGAACGAATTCCGATTCAGTTTAGTGCGTGACAAGAAATGCGTTTTGTAATGGCGAGAAAGAGGCACTCGAAATAACCCTATATTCGTTCAGAAAAAAAAACACATTATCGACAAAGTATTTTGATGGTATGAACTGGAATCATCTTAGGCAAACATAATGTATGTATACCATTCGGAATGGCAGCTTGACGGCTCAAAGGTATGCCGACGAGATCCCGGGACAATATGTCGTACCTTACGTTTTTCCATTGGCGATTCCTTCTATTAATGCAGGATAATACCATGTAATAAACCTACTTTCCATCTACCTTGTGGCGTGGCCCAGCTTAAGGTGTTGAAGGAAGTGAAGGGTTATTCAACCTGATAATTTCCAATTATTTTATTTAGCTTTAATCGACTCAAACACTATTCAAATACAACAATATAAATAGGATGATCCATTCAGTCAAAAGAGGAAAGGAGCGAAAGTCGCGTTTTGGGCAAATACATTTAATAAACTACTTTATATAATAGTTTATCCTTAATATTACTTTACATGGTAGATATATAACTAATGTTCGTTTAACCACTTTAATACTTTAAAGATCAACATAATATGATGCTGACAGTACCTGAAGTTAGTCAGTCTTCTAATGAATTTAATTTATCAAAGACAAATTCCTTTTTTTAATCTTTTACAAGGTCTTTCTAACCTTTTACGGTAATCTACACCTTGCATTTCTCTTGTAAACCTTTAGTTAAGCTAATCTTCTAACCTTCTAACTTTCTGCTATCTATTCTCTTTCACTTCTAACTCACTAACTTTTATTACTCGTGAACTAGAACTATATATAATAAAATTAATTTGCATATCACGCTTTCTTCTTAGGAGAAGATTGATGAATTTTTCTAGCCCCAAAGAATTCTCAAGATGATTAGTTGAAGGAAGCGTGTAGATCCGTCATGGCCAGATCTCATATAGCTTGTCTTGAGGAGAATTTTCTTGAAGGTGAAACAGTACAGCGTATGCAGTGACCAGCATATTCTACAGATCTAAATCCGATTGAGTATGCTTGGTACACACTCGGACTAAGGTTTGATGCAAGACCAAGGCCTCCTGACATTGTCCAAGACATGGATATCGCACTTCATGAAGAATGGAAGAGCATTCCCCAAATCCTCCTCGATAACCTCATCGCACACATATTAAACAGGGGTGCGGAAGTGTCAGGGTTCGGTGGGTTCATGCACTATATTAAACATCACATTTCGTGTTCTTTTTACCATTTCAAAAAATTACATTTCCCATACTATTGTGTTTTTGCTTCTTTTTTTTCTATATTACGTTTATATTTTAAATTTTATGCAATGCATTCGTTATGCACAGAGGTTCTTTACTTTTTTGGTTGATCCCCTAATATTTTTGAGCATTTATAATGCTTCATTTGAAAGAATTTCAGAAGTACTATGGTGGTAAGAACAATTAACTGTATATAAGCTTGCAATTTGAGCTCATTTCTAATCGCAAGATTGCCATAATTTTTTTGGTGTCATCGTACGGTCATCTTTTACCTCACACGTGTTTCTAGAAAGTAGAACTTATTTAAATTTCGGATGTCTTGGGAGACAGAAAGTAGCTGTTGGTTTACCTGATGTTCCCTTCTCTTTCCTCCTGAGCTATAACCAAGCTTCAAACAGAAATTTAAGATTGATTGCACAAATTATTTAACTGCGTATTTTCTCAGTTTTAAATATTTATGCAGCCAAATATTCATAGTGTTGCCTTTTCTATGTCAGGGGCAATATATGTATATTTTATCAAAGTAGATTTCTACTTATAATTAAGATTTAAAAATTGAAATTACTCAAAGACTATAAGTTTTTATTCCCCCAATTCTAAATTTAAGATAATTACAAATAAATTATATATATATAACAAGATTGAATATAGTCACATAAATTTCTACTTTTTTTAAACTTAACGGAAGCTGTCTCACTGACCAGGTACCTGAAAAAGTTCCTGAATGATAATACCCAAGAAAATGAAAAATATTGAGGTCTATTGTTAGAATGGCTTAGGACATAATTAAAGGATCTAAGGTATAAAACATTTTCCCTTTAAGGACCTTTTTTGAAAAAGGTCATTCAAGTCTTAGGAAATTCTTGGTCATAAGAAACAGAGACAATTTATATAATAGTTTCTTATCATTTGGCAAGCTTGTTGATTTCGGAATATTTTGAACCACACGTGTAAAATCTTAGCACAATACAAAAAACAGAAGAAAACAGTAAAAAAAAAATGTGCCCTTACAGAGGTGTCATATAATAAAATTTGCAGACATAGTCTAGGAATGCGTTTAGATTAAGATGGTCCAAGAAAGGAATTGACGAAAAAAAGGCCCCGTTTTTTTCTTCGACTTTGTATAAGTTTTTTTTCATTATTATTATTTACATTACATACAAGTATTTTTATTATGTCTGTTTTCTCATTAGATAAAGTGAAATGATAAATATATTTAAATGAATTT
>BMAO01023900.1:0-31197 GCA_019973975.1 Trichonephila clavata | reverse complement strand
TTATACTGTCATTATACTGATACGTTCGAAAATTAAGGATATTTCGAATATTTTATTTGTGCAAAAAAATAATAATGGATCGGAATACTACTGCGACCCCTCCGCTTGGGATGTTAGGCAGCCTAGTGGCTACCCTGCTATTTGCCCTGGCCTCACCGTCCGACGGGACAGGCGGCCTAGGTATTAGTGCCGCCGGAGGAGGGTTCAACACGGCCCCAATGCCTCGGAAATTACAGGTAGGGAGAAATTAATATTTTTTATTGAGTGGATGGTTTGAAAATTTGTATTTATACTTATGTTTTATTTTTATTATTTTAGAATAAAATGTCTGTTTATGTGATAGTAAAAAATGCCTTAAAATATTAATAAAAGTTATTTTTAAAGGAGTTAATAGTTTTTATATAAAGTGGGTGTGCTTTCGAATATTAAATTTTATAACTTTATTTTTGTGGATTTTCAAGTTTTATGCAAAAAAAAAAAAAATCAAGCGTATAAAATAAATATGTTCATTTAAGTATATTTGTTAAGCAAAGTAATTTGCAAATAAAATATTTTTTTAACAAGTGAAGATCGTAAAATTATACTTCTGAGTTTTTCACCCTGCTTATAATTTTCACTTATTTGTAAATTAAGTATTGTCTTTTTTATTACTTGCCTGTTAGATTGTTATTTAAGTTTTATGAACCTTATTTTTTAGCTTTTTGAGTAGAAATATGATTTAATTAAAATAATTTTAGTATCGAAAATATTTTTTTTTTCGTTGTACTATTTTTCACTACTATATTGAAATATTTTACCTTAAATACAATTGTTTTAATGTAAGGTAAGAAATTAAAAAATTTTCCCGTACTTAAAAAAATAAAATTAAAATGCTAAATATATCTACACATAAATTTGTTCGTGAAAAAAATTTATCTAAACGAATAAGTACTTACAGCAAGATAAAGGGTATAATTTAAAAAGTAAATAAAAAAGAACAATTATAATTAAAAATTAAAATTAAGTTATGAACTTTCACAAATTTCTTTATTTATAAAAATATTAAAGATTTAAAAGGCTTTCTGGTAGCGATCATAATTACGTATCACATTTCTCTAGTCCAATAGTCCAACACGATTGCTTTAACGAAAAACTTTTAGATTATATAATCATGTCAGATATATTAATAGAATGAAGGAATCCTAAATTATATTTTTCAAGAACAATAATTTACACATTTCACCTAAATTTTAATATGTTTTTAAATTCATTTTTCGTATAAAATTATAATTATTAAATTGAGCTTAATATTTAACTTAATATAAAAAAGTGATTACAAAACCTTGTTTAAAAGTTTTAAGTTATTGTCGACCGTATCCATTAATTTATAAGTTTAAGCACTTTTTTTTCATTTCATCTCAAGCAGTAATACCAACACTATTTAGCAATTTCGCTTTGACAAAGCATACAAATTATTGCAAATGACTTAATAAATTAATGAGTAACTCATGCAATGAAATTAATTTCATTCTTTAATTTTATTTAAGACCATTCGTGTTAACTTAATCTCTCACGCATGTCAAATAAACTCATTTGGCATATACATCAGAAATCTGGATGTTAACCAAAAAGAATGATGAACCTTAACTTACATTTGAAAGCTTTAAAATAAACATTAAAAAAAATAAATAAATAAATAAATAAATAAAAAAACTCGTGAAGTTAAGCGGAAAGGAAACGTGAAGAAATTCTTAAAAATAAGGCATTTTACATTGAGCATTGCAGGATAAAATTGATATAATCATTTCACTCCAGCATTACGCACAGCTATTATCTGAATAATTATTTGTATAGGGGTTTAAAAAATGATTTTGATCACCAAATAAATTTAAAATCGATAAAACTCCAATACGTTTCACGACAATTAGTTGAAAATTTTCCTCTCTAAACAAAGGATCGATCATATTAACAAAGATTTACAAAGAAAAACTTATTTATACTTGGAAAAAAATATTAAAAAATAGTGAATTAGTAAAGCACATCAAATAAATCTCTTTAAAAAATTATCTAAAGTTATAGAAATTCGTTATAAAATATTTATTAGGTAAAATATTTACTGGGTTAAATATGTACATATCGTGGACAAAAGTATATTTAAAAAAAAACTTACAAAGGTAATTTTTTTTTATCGTAAGCCTAATTCTAATAAAAAGGCCGTTACAAAAGAAAATCAAGCAATCAAGAAATTTAGTAGATTCATAAAAAGTAGATTTTATCTAGAAAAATAAGCTAATTGATTTACATAGAGATAATGAAAAAAATTAAGCTTTAAAAAGAAATTATTATGAAAATATACATACGTATTTACTAAATCCTATAAAAATTAACCAAACATAAAATTGCCGAATCATCCTTCAGATTCATTAAAATACTCTGATTTCTGTGTAAAATAGTAGTAGAAAAAATCAGGGGGGGGGGGAGGAAATGAGAATTCTACTCTATATTTAACGAGAGAGTTTATTGTTCATTAATTTCTATACAAATAATCTTCAAGGAAACTTGTTGAAATAATTGGCAAAATTCAAGAAAATTCACTAATAAATTTTAATAAAACAATGGCGAAAGAATTTTGGTAACTAAAACTTAAATAAAGACACAATGCTGAAAAGGATTTAAGATCTTAAATATATTAGGTTGAACCAAGGAAGAGAAATAGATTGAAAAAGTATTTTCAGAAAGGCTTATACCACTCCATGCTGTCATGCCTGCTAAGATAAATTTTGAACCAAAGCAATATTTTCTTTCTTATTCGCTGGCTAATCTCTAGATACACATAAAAAGAACTATAAGAAAGCTGTGAACATTCCGTAGGAAGCGCAAATATTACTTAATATTTTATACCAGTTTTGGAGGTTTTATGTCCAAAAGCGATCGTAAGAGATCCCCTAAAATTATCCCCAGTTGGATTTAGATATTTTGATATATTTTTCGAATATAGGACAGAAGAATGATAAATGTTCGATACATGAGATGTGATAGGAAATATTTGAAGAACAATATGTCACGCATACAAAGTTTTGAATCGTTTTGAGTTTAAAGTTACTCTTTTCTGCACATTTCAAAGATAAAATATTTGAGTGTCTAAGGATTGCAAGTTTGCGCTTAAACTAACGTTTCTATTAAATTCGAAGTTTACCTTTAAATTTATTGTGATTTTCGATTTCGATTCAGATCTAATTTTTATTACTATACCTAATTTTCATATTTTTTTTCCTCATAAATAAAATACATATTCATAAAACCGATTTAAAAAACGTGAATGGATTTTATATATAAAACAATATTTAAAAAAATGTTTTGTGTCATTTAGCTAAACTAATTTATTAAATGCAAATATTTCTGAATAGTGTAATTCTCTTTTTCCTCTGTTTAGAAAATTAAAATTTTTTTACCCTAATTATGCATCGATTACGAAAGTGCTAAAAGCGATTATAACCTTATTACATCTGCTTTTTTTCTGTTGGTTAATAAGGTGGATTACGTTTAATGGATCAATAAGCTGAAATTGCCTTAAAAAGAAATATCAATTCATTTTAGGGATGCATTTTTTTATTAGAATTAATTTCTCAAAATGCTTGAAAGTGAATATTACTTCATGAATCATTAGAAATTTGAACTCTTAGGATGTAATATCTAACTGAAACGGTATAAATAAATACACAACACAAAAATAATTGATATTTTTATTTAAAAGAGTACTTATTGTATTCAGTGCATTGCATTATGTATAAAATGGGTGTTATTTATGAAATATATATTCACTTTATAATATTTTATTACATATATTATATAAAATAGGTATTTTCTTAACATATAGTTTTCAATACATTCTGATAGTAAATCTTATGATTAAAACAATAACTTAATAATATTTTATCAACATGATTTCATTTATAGTAAAAATACTGACTCCAAAGGATTACAAAAGCATAAATTACAAGCACATAGTAAAATAATAGTTTATGTGTTAGGCTCAGTTCAAGATTTAATTGGCCAATTTTATAAAAGAACAGTCAGAACACTCACCATTTTTATTTCTAATTTTATTTTAATAAGCATATTTGATTGAATTTGACTTTTTGACTTTTGCTGCAAATTTTTGGCTTCGCGACTTACTTATTTACCATATATATTTATTATTCGTAAATTGACCAAGTCAGCTTTATGATAATTGCCATTATAATACAAGGATGGATTTAGTAAAGAAAACGCTTAGAATGAATCATATGCATTGGAAAATAAATATATTTATAAAACTTATAAATTACTCACACATATTTTAAATTTACGTTTATCGTAAAATCCGACGTATAAAGCACGCCGCCGTATAACAAGCGCCTATACTTTCAAGCTACAATTTTTAATTTTTAGGTATATTCCCTCTCGTATAACGCTATACCCCTTTTATATGATAAAACCTGCAATGTACGTGCGCAGTGCTCTTATGTTTTGAAGTCTTTTTTTCGAAGTATTATATATATATATTCCAAACTTAAAAAATATTATAGTATGCATCTCTAGAACTACAACTCTACAGTTCATAAATTGATGTCATTTCTTTTAAACAAACAATATTTTGATATATGTAAAAGTATAATTTCTTTCTATGCTCGTCTTTTTTTTAAAGCTTTCATTTTTATACATGGTGCATAACGCGCAGCCTTAAATTTCGATCTTATTTTTTGTGTTCAAATTGTGCGTTATACACCATCTTTTACGCTATTCATATATTTATGAAGAAACCTAAGTAAAGTATGAAACAAACGTCATTTTTATGTTCATTTGTTATTTAAATTATTTCTTAATCTATAGTAAATGTTACGAAAACGTAGAATGCGTATGAATAAGTTGTCTCAGATTTTCGAAATAACGTCTCACAAATGTTAGAGGTAAGGGATTACTTTTTTTCGATGCGTTTAAAGTGTTGTCAATACCTTAGAGCAAGGGTGGGCCCATAAAAAAATATTTTTTGAGGCCCATCCAAATTAGAAATCCTAATAGTCAGAAAATGTTCTCTATATTTGGGTCAACATAAACTTGTGAACAAATTTTCTCATGCATGGATATCTATTAAAGTAAATATTGATGCAAATTGGCTGGCATTAACTTGAAGGTTGTGATGAGAATTTCCACTAGAAAATTCACTCCTTATTGCAAATATATTGTAGAAAAGTGTGATTGGGTACATTTGCCTCTTTAAACTGATTAAAAAAATAAATGTGCTTGCAGCTATAATTCATAAATCGGCACGATAAATAAATTGAATAAAACTACCACTATTTTCTTTAATTTGTATTGAATTTTTTGTACAATGTATACCTTTTCTGAGATGCAAAATTATTTAATGAATGGAATTATTTTAAAAAGAAGCTGTATTCCGGTATTCTCCACTTCCTCAATGTAGCCCGCGGGCCAAAATATTTGTCCAGATCTGTTTTACAGTATCGATTCTTAACTCATAGTGCGCATGCATTTTGCTATGAAGATATGATCAGAGTATGAGCATAAATAAACAAATAAGCTATTTAAAATATATGCGGTAAACAAAAGAATCAAAACGTATATGAGAAATAATAACTGTTTCCCTGGAGTCGTTTGATTGCAACGAATTCTAGCTCACATTCGCATACGCTGATAGAGGAGGATATCGTACATGATATAATTGAAGTATAGTAATACCTCGACTTTCGCTACCTTAACTTACGCGAATTCAAGGTTAAGCAATTTTCAATCTCGTCGATTTGTCTCCCCCCTCCCATTACTGAAACTCAAGCGGAATCAGTGCCAGAGCCTAATAAAATTGTTAATTTGGTTAAAGAAGTTGTCAATCTTTCCAGGCAAATAAATTTACGAGTGCATATTGACAGGGACATAGCGTACAGCCACGAAACCCCGCATCTTTGGGCCAGACTTGAGGATCCAAGCTTGACTAAACCAAGTACGACTTGTTGGATTCCCGCAATCAGGAACTGACAATTGATGAACTCATAAAAATGCATGAGGAAGCGCAAGACATAAGAACTTGAGTCTGTAGACCTAGTTCCATAAGAAGATCGAATGATGGCTGGGAATTTTACGGAAGGCTTCAGTTTAATTGGAAAAAAAAGGTTTCTAATTTTAGAAAATACAGACTCCAACAAAGAGGGTACTTTTTCAACAAAACAAGGAATACAAAAAATTATTAGCATGTTAAGACAGCGTATCTCAAACTGTGGGGCGCGCGCCCTAGAGGGGCGTGATAACTCTACGAGGAGGGTGCGACAGTATTGAAGTCATAAACAGAAGATTATTTTTAAAAAAATTATCAATTTACTGAAAGTAAAAAAACAGAATACACTCTGATATAATAAAAATAAAATACACATTTTATCTGATATAATATACTTATAAACACATCAGTACTGCACGCAATGTATTTCATAATTAATTTAATTATGAATAATTATTAGAACAAAAGTTTAATAATTACCCTTCACCCCAAGGCGTTGTTATATTTTAAATTATATACAAAATTTAACACTTATTTTAATAAGTTGTACGGTTTATAATTAATTCCTTAAATACTGACAAAATTTGCGCGATTTGCTCCCCAATGCCACCATTTTCCACGCAGGCAAGCGTATGGGATGTATTGGGGAGGGATGAATAAAAAGTAAATCCTTCACAATTACTGTCAAGGTCCTTTTATTGCTTTCCAATGTCTTTGGAATAATGTTATGGATAGCTGTGCTCAGAGAAGATCGTACTTCGGAAAGACGTATATTTACGTCCGGGTCAATGAACGCTTGGGATGAATGAGACGTTTATATACTCCAGGGCACTTAGGAGTTTAAAGTCGTATTGTAGTTTTAGCGTCAAAGTATAGAATTATTGAATTCAATACATTGTTTTTGTTAAGAAGGAGGGCGAGATGAAAATTATGATTTAATATTGGGTCGCAAAAATAGTGATAGTTTGAGAAGCATTGTGTAAAGAGGAAATTTTGAGGGGAGAGAAAAACTCTTTGAGACTGTAGACAACTTTGTTAGATTTTATGAAACCTTCTACACATCAGAATAACTTCAGTTTCTAATTTTGTATTTGTGTTATCTAAGATTTTATTAACCATTTTTTTCTAAATTATTATTTTTTTCGTCTACGAACCGTACTAAAAATAATTTGCATGTATTTATAAATGGAAATATGCATTATAATTTATATGTATTACAATTAATATGTATTGTAATTTATATGTATTATACGCGGTAATCATTCAGTTCAACCTATAGCGTAAGTTCGGGGTATTACTGTATAGAAGATTTAATTCATTACAGTGGCACACACACAGGGGTTGGCACGGGGGTCCGGACACCCCCCCAAAGCCCATTAGTTTTTTTAGATGATGATAACCCCGTATATTTTTAACGTAAAATTTAATTAAGTACTTGTAATTAACAGTTTTTTTATGAATTAATGCTTATTATTAATTCAATGATTAGTTTTTTACTGTTTTTTGTTAAAAAAAGCAGAAGAATCAATTGGTATTGTCTTGAGGTATGATACGAGTTGGGGGAATTTCGACCATGGACAACCAACCCCCTTGAAAAAATTTTGTATACACTACTGATTCATAGATATGTCTGTTAAAGGTGATTACTTCGCAAATATTAAAATTCTATATATAAGAACTGCTGGTTCCAGGCAATTATTATTATTATTTTATTTTTCATAAGGAATACATATCCATTTATAATAAGTTCGCTTTTTTACATTATCAAAATCATTGTAAAAACCCATTGCCGTCGCCTTAGAAGCTTGAGCTATATCATTAAGCTGCTGAACCATGCACTGCCGACATCTAGTCTATAAAAGTAATCAAAACTCGGAAGAAATCTCTGCAAAGTGGCTTTTGACATCCATCTATCAAAGAACTGGAACTTGTAGTTGGAGACTTACTGACTTCCCAAAGTATTACGAATTTCGATACAGAAATTTCATCCACGCGGAAAAGAATAAAGAGTCAGGGAACGGAAATTCCTGCCGGACGTTTGACGAGGACTTACTAACTTTTGACAACCGCCTGTCACACTTTGGAGGAAGGTTATTAATTGTAGTTTAAATGGCTTGTAGAGAACTGTATTTTACTAGGCATCCTTATTTTTATATTCTGTTTTGTACATTATGAATTTAGTTATGCTTTTTTTATAAAAACTTTTATTGTAAAAAAGTAAAATGGATGTACTTTGCGGAATAGTTATTTAATACAGGAATATGAGAAAACACACATGATTACCTGCTCTTTATTGCACTCTTTACGATATAGTTATAAAAGGGCTAGAGGCACTTAAAAAGTATGAATAGTAATGGTTAAGAAAAGACGTTTTCTCTCTCTGAATGTTGGTTATAAGAATTACGATTAAGCTCTGGAGTAAATGATGAGTAAAAGACTCCTCTCTCCGGAGATTATATTTTTTATACATATTTATATCCTCTTTAATGTGGCCTTTGCCATATTTGCAATATGTTGAAGGTATGAATATTGCTAAAAAGGTTTTTCGTATGAATATCAGATATGAATAGGGATTAATAATTAGAGCAAATGCTTGATAAAAACATCTTTTGAAATAAAGACTTAATTTGTGTGAAAAAATTATAAAATATCTTACTGCTGGAACTATTCCAATAATTTTTGTATTGTTAATTTTGCATAATTTCATACCATCATAATAATAAGCATAGATTTCTTTTTCTGTACGTTAGGAAAAACGAGTTATAATATTTCATGGTAGAAAATATATGGGTGAAAAATAAGGAAAATATATTGAAGTAAACACCATGTGTGAGCAAAGTTTCATTTTTGAATTAATTCTTTATTTGTGTTTCCTTATTCCGGTAGTGGGTATTAGACAGTATTTCCCTCTCATGTTGGTTAAGGTGAAGATGATGCTCAGAATTGCATTTCCCAGGGGGATCTGAACGCAGCATGGATGGAGAAGCAATTGAGTTCGTAATAGATTATTTTTGTATTAAATTAATCAATTGAAATGGCTACGGGATGCACACGTAAGTACAGCTAAAGGGTAAGAATCATTTGTACTTATATGAATGAGATACAGACCTTCAATTTTGAAAGATACAAATATTCCTTAACCTTGAGCCGTAAAAGTGGCTACGGCAACATGGATGTGGCAATACTATTCAGAAGCATTTACTATTGTCTATATTTAATAATCATACACTATTATTACCTAATCGTTTACTTCACTGACTATTTATACGTTATTCGGTAATGATGTTCATTTATAGTACGGAGTTGTTTTGACTTAAAATACCACTTTGGCTATAATCAGAAGAAAATCTGAGTGAGAGAGGACAAGCTTCTAGGATAACCTATTGTTACAAATAATAAAACGCAAGTAGTAAAGTCGCAACGAACTGAAAGCTTTCTTAAAGCCAGAGTACAAATATTTCCCAAACTGCAATACCTTTAAGTGCGCAAGAATAATAATATGGTATGGGATACCTAATAAAAATATTATTTTTTTACTTAATATTATAAAGGCAAGCCTAGTTAGCATTGCCTAATAAAAATAATGATCAATTGGCTTTTGATAAGCCGGTTGGATTTTTACGTTTTCCAGATGATAATTAGGAGCTTAGAGTAAAATTAATTTAAAACTGCATGTCTGCAATACAGCATACTGTTTCAATTTGCAAGAACGCAAAATAATTTTTTGAAGATTTTGAAGCATCATTTGAAAGAATTTATGAAGGGACTATTTAGCTACAATTAAAAAAGCGGGGTAGACAATCCTTGACGAAGGGAGACGTGGGAATAATTCAAGACAGTCCACGCTATGAAAACCATTTTAAAATTGTGGAAAAAGAGAAAGACGTGGTCAAGAAGGTTAGCGTATAACAACTATGAAAGTAAATTCCTGTTGTTATATGACAATAAATGTCCATAGTAGCAGGAAATTTACTGCTTGGAAGAGAAGTTCAGAGCATGTGGTCACCTCTGTAACCATTATTTACCACATGGCAAATTAAATAAAAGATGTTAATAGCTTTGTTCCAGAAAACCTAGATTGCATTTCATTAGTTTCATAACAAAAAAGGAATGTCCTTAATTGGTACACAGAATATCAGAATTGAACACCAATGTGGTCAATTTTTTTATTGATGAATCAATATTTAGTTTAATATCTAGTTCTAAAGATTCTTAACATCTCTAGAGAATCAAAAATGCGTAATCTTTCTTTGAAGATTATGAAGTATGACCATTTTATCTATGTATATACGCTCCTGCACACTTCCAACACAGTGCATGTGACATACTAGGCCCATATAGGATAGCCATACAAGTTAACATTAAAACTATGAATTAACAAACTGTTATGCCATCATTTTATTACTAATTACAAAATGACATAATTTATCACTGGACTTGGTAACTTTAAAAAATATTTTAACTAATTTTATTTGGTTCCTGTCATTTAATTGCTATTGTAGTATTGGTGGCAAGGAAAATGCTGGTCATGTGCTCTTTCTGTATGTGTGTGCGGGCGTGTGTGTATGTGTGTTCCAAGTTTATTAGAGAAAGATGGATGCTACGGTCTTTTTAGGTCATCAAAAAAATTAATCTCCAGATTTTCATCAATTTATTTCCACCAGATGTGCTTTTGAACAATTTTGTATATTCCTTGCAAATTTATATGTTTCTTCACAATGTAAAAAATTTCTTTTTTTCTCTTTTGTATTGTGTGTCACAAATCACACACGGCTTACACTTGCAATCCTCGTGCAATTCTTTGTGGTACATGGGGAATTATAAAAAATTTCAATGTAAAAAACCATTAAATACGTTTATTACTAGATCAATGGAACACAGTCAATTTTAGCAGTGCAAATGTTATCATGGATTCTTTTTTACATACACGTAATGAAAATAAATTAAAATAAAAATTATTTTATTCAACAGCGATAATATAAAAAATAACTCGTTTTAAATTTTTGACGTTTGATAATTTGTCTACGCTTTTCTACAAAATTCCAGAAAACCATTTATAATGTCGGTTTCCATTGAAATAAAAAGTCTCATTTTAAAAAGTCTACAATTGTGTATCATAAATCGAAAAAAATAATGCAAAGTAATGTATAGGACCATTTTAAATCAAACACATTCACGCGAAACTAAAGTTACGAAACGAATCTGGAAGATGGGGGAAAAAATTAGAGAGCTTATGCAGTATATATCCCAACTTTCTCAACAAAATGCTTCAGATTTTGTCATCTTTCCCACACAGCAAGTGGCTTTACTCTGAGTAACTGTCCACACTTCCTGTCATGTAAAATTTAAACTGCAGCTTCACTTTTGGCATTTTATTTTCACTTTTCAGAAGGGAAAAAAATGTATCTTACATGAAAGAATATAAGTATCAAATAAAAAACGATTTCAGTACTTTCTTAAAAATGGTTGTTATTTTGTAAAATAGAAAACGAATGTTTTTTGAACATGTGTGACGCAGCATTTTTTCTTTCTTTTTTTTTCCTCTTTACAAATCTTTGCAAGAATATAAATATTTAGAAATGAAACTGAATACAGTGTAAACTAAGTTTAAACTATATTCCGGGTTTAAATACATTCAGAGAAAGAAGGAAATGAATACTTATATAAAAATTCAAAATGTTATGTGTAGGTTTTTTTAAAGGATTGCATATTTAAAATATATTTATTACTGATTTTACATGTACTGCTGAGAGAAAAGTTGTATTTGTAATAGTCAAAATATATAACTGCTGTTTAGGTATTTAAGACTTATTTACAAAAGCTGTAATATTTAACAAAAAAATAATGTATCATCTATTAATTTTTCTAATGTTAATTTCCAGGGTATAATTTTAATTAACGGTATTAATTAATGAAATTAACTTTAAATAACTTAAATTCCTATAAATAATTTTTTTTAATAAAAATTGCCAGAGAGCTACAAAATATTCATAAATATGTCAATATTGTAGAGCTTAATGAAAAACAATGATAAAAGAAGTATAATCATATATTAAAAGAAAGTATTATAAAAAAATTGTAATAAGTATGCTTTTGATAAATAAAATTACTATGTGTTTGTAATCAGTTCGTCATTTAATCAAAAATGCAGCATTTATTTGAAAGTTATTTGGTTCCGACATATAAAATAAATTCCTGTCTAGGGAAAAATAATTAGTATTATAATAAATGTATAAGATGATGTATAAAAGTAAAATTCTTAGAATAAAGTAATTCTGATAATCAAATATGTTTTTATTTGATTATCAGAATTAAGAATGTAGAAAACAAAAAAAAAAACAAAAAAAAAATAGACAGCTATTTTGTACAAACTACATCAAGCAAAAAGTTAAAAAAATAAATAAGTAAAAATAAAAGAGTGTTATCTCTCTTTATTTTTATATGTATATTAATGTATAGGATAAAAAAATCTATATACTAAATATTTAGAAGGCGTAAATAGTATTGCATTTATTTTTTTCCAGCTTTCTAGTAAGCCATATAGCTATATCATTGCATTCCATGCATTTTTATTTTTATTTAATCTTTTCAGTCTTTTTTTAATACATTCACAATCTATATATATTTCTTTACTCTTTTAGTTTCATCTTGTAACAGCGAACGATGCTTTAAAAAAAATAAAATTTGGAATAAATTTTAAATGCGGAAGCTTCAATCATTGAGAATTTTATCATGTTCCTGTTTTCAGATGAAATTTGAAAAAATTTTATTTATTCTCTTGCAACAGATACTGAAATATCTTAGAATAAAATTTTCTTATTACGTAGCCTAGAGCTATTTGTTTCTTAAAGGGAGGTGGGGGGAGGGATCAGTTTTGTCAAGTATAAGTCACGCACGATCCAAACACTGTTATACTTTAATATTACATAGTAACTTGTATTTTATACAAATGAAGCCACTGTAAATAGAATGATACTGTTTAAATGTTTAATGCTTCTTTTTGCGAGGAGAGTACATTTTACTTTCCGTTAAATTTGAGTAAAAGTGTTCCTGGTATTTTTTTTTGTTAAAATATATACCATTTGTTTAAAAATTGCATAAATAGGTATTGATATGTAGAGTGAGTAGAATACCAATTTATTTCCATGCAAAATTGTTATTTCTACACTTAAGGTATCAAAATACCCTAAAATTGTGAATTTTTTAAAAAAATTAACAAATATTTTTATGATTTTCTTTTATAGGTCATCATATATTAACTTTATAAAAATGCCAAGATTATATATTATTTTCCTTTCACTAGAACAAAAACTACAAGTGTTTTTGTAAAACCACATGTCATTACTTTAAGCAAAATGTCATATTTTAAAATGCTTTTTATTCGAAATGTGATGTTTTGAAAATAATCAAACGGGGTCAGAGATTGCTAAAAAAGTTTTGAAAATAATTAACTGAAATTTTTTATGCATATTCTGTATAACAGTAGAAGTGTTTTAATCTTCAGATTTATCAATCACTGTTTTACTACAAAATTTACAGTCCATTATGTGAATATAACCACATTTTTTAAAGCTATTTCATATAACAACTAAGATAAACTACTCTAGTTTTAGTAAAAATTAAAATATCTCTGATCCTGAAGGTCATTTTAAAAATGAATTACATAGTAGCACATCAAAATTCAATATTGTTCATAAACTTTTGGTGCAGAATGGGCACCTCGTTTATGTTATTTTTCTTAAATTTTGCCATTTTTTTCTCCCATTTAAGTAATAATAGTTTATTTTCTCTTCTTAATTTTAGCATATTTTTCTTAATGTGTATTAAACAAATCTAAAAACCATAAAAAATTCCCATATCTTCATTTAAAAAAAAATTGTCGCAAGTTATCGGAGACCTTAAATCTAGAAAACACACATAATTTCCAAATAAGAATATTTTAATGATTTAATTTTAAATTCTAATAAGAGTTTTTCCTTAAAATTTTACACATGTATAAATTGTGATGCATATAAATACAAAAGCAATTTAAAAGGAACATTATTAAAAAATTCAATATGTATAAATTGTGATGCATATATAAATCAGCGTTTCTCAAACTGTAGGGTGCGCCCTCCTTGGGGGGGGGGTGCGAGATAACTCTGCGAGGAGTCACGATCATATAGAAAAGTCGAAAGCTGAAGATTATTTCAGAAAATTACTAATTTACAGAAAAAAATAAACAAAATACATTCTGATGTAATAAAAAATAAAGTACACATTTAAACTTAGCACTTTAAAATGCACTTAGAAATGTATCAGAACTACACAATGTATTTTATAATTAATTTAGCAATGCTAATTTTAGAACCAGTTTAATAATTACCAATGCCCCCATGATCTTGTCATATACAAAATTATTTTCAAAAATTAACTCTTACCGATAATTTGTACTGTTTATAATTAGCCTTGACTGCCGATTAAAAGTTATGCAATGCCAACGTTTTCCAAGTAGGCGTGAGTATGTGATGTATTGGGGGGGGGAGAAAAATATATGAGCAAATCCTCTAATTAAAGTCAATTCTTCGCAAATACTGTCAAGTATCTTTTATTGCATTCCATTGCCTTTGGAATAATTTTATGAATAGCAGTGCACAGAAAAGATCGTACTTCGGAAAGACGTATATATACGTTCAAGGGAAAAAACGCTTTGGCTGAGCGAGACGTTTTTTAGAGGTTGAAGTCGTATTGTAGCTATAGCATCAAAGTAAAGTATTATTTAATTAAATACATTGTTATGGTATGGAGGGGGGCGCGATGAAAATTACGATGCAATATAGGATCGCTAATATTGGAAGTTTGAGAAGCACTGATACACAAATACAAATCAATTAAAAAACCGTTATTGTTAAGATCTTTATATGCACAGTGACTAAACTATTTATAAAGCGCATTGATTTCTTTATTTAATATTAAAAACTGTGATTTTATTTAACACATTTCTCAACACACACACTGCTTATATCAATATATCTTTAAACAAAACCATTTAGTGCTTTATGAAATGTGTGTGCATTTTTAAAATACTTTCATTATCAATTCATTTACAAGCCCATGTACTTAAAATATATAAAATGTAATACGATAATTTTTTATTATCTATGAGAAAAACATGCCACCCTTTTCTGCACACATCTTTAGATGTACTACCTTATTATTTCTTGTTCACACTTTGCCAATTTCTCTCGTTCAGTTATTCATTGATTTTTAAGCAATCATTTCTCTACACTGTGATAGTTAATGGTATGCTTATCGTCAAGTGGTGAAGAAGATCGTCTCGAAAATGTTTATTTTATTGAATACTTTTAAGGTTCATAAATTTAATATCTTTTTAACAACCACAACACATCTTATTTTTAGTCTGATGGCATATAATTTTATGCAACGTTTATACGTATGTACAGAATTTTCAAGCAGTAAAATTTCAGTACATGATATTTTTATAAGAAATTTTTAAAAATATATTTATAATATCAACCCTCTTGTACATATGAATTATTACAGAATTAATTTTACAAATAAATTAAGCTATTCGTTGAATTAATTGTTTAAACTGTATTTGGAAAGATGAAAATTGTGCATTACACTATTGAACAATTTCGACAAAAAAAAAGCCAATACAAGAGACATTGCCAAAAGCTCTGTCATTGTTATTATTGTTTTTGATCAAGGGCGGTAAATGGTTTTTCACTACTGGCTGCATTTTGCGGTATTTGGTGACGTCTCTTGATTTGAAAAAATTGGTGGATGTTATAATGCGTAAGTACAGAAAAAAGTAAGAAAAGTTTACTGACCATCTCTACCTTGACCAATGCTTTGAGTATAGATAATATTTATGTATTTCTTCATGTGACTTATATTGAAATAACTTCAAACAAATAACTAATATCTCTTTTAACATTTCGAAATTATATAAAAACTTGTACAGTTAATCAATTACAGTTTTGATATTATTTATTTTTTATATCATTAAATTTAAAAACAAGATTAGAGCACAATGGCTATCAATAGTTCTTTTAAACGAGCTTGAATTCTAAAAAAAGTAAGAAAAAAATCGATCTAATTTTGCATGCAAGCTGAAGAATAATATGTCTAGAAATCAAACATAATCCATATTTTTTTAACTTTCAAACAGCTTGCTAATTTAATTTTCTTAGCTTTCAATTGCGTAATAATTAGATTTTACAAATTTTACTTGATTGGGTTTCAGATGTCGTTTTCTTTATCAAATAACATTTTTAAAAATTTACCTTTAAGGTATCCGACTGGTTGCTACAACTTTTTTTTAAAAAAATGGAGATATGGGGACTTTTTTTGTTATTTTTAGATTTGTTTAGTTCATTTTAAGAAAAAGTATGCTAAAATTAAGAAGAGAAAAAAAAATTATTAATACTAAAAGGGGAAAAAATAGGTAAAAATCGGCAAAAAATTGGCGGTCTATTCTGTACCAAAGGTTTATGAACAAATTTTTAATTTTTTCATTCTAATGTGTTGCTATGTTATTCCTTTTTGAAGTGACCTTTAGGATAAGAGATATTTTAATTTTTTACAAAAACTAGAGCCCTTTATCTCACTTATTATATGAAATTTCTTTAAAAAAACAGTGATAATATTCACATAAGGGACTGTAAATTTTGTAATAAACAGTGATTGATAAATCTAAGTGTCAAAACACTTTTACTATTATACAGAAAATACACAAAAAATTTCAGTTAATTATTTTCAAAACTTTTTGAGCATCGCTAGCCCGTTTGAGCATTTTCAAAAAAACATATTTCGAGTAAAATGAGAGTTTTACATCATGGCATATATATCTTACTTTCAGAGTAATAGCATCTGTTCTTATTAAAACACTTGTAGTTTTTATTCTAGTGAACGAAAAATAATAAACTTGGTAATTTTATAAAGCTAATAAAATGGCCTATAAAATAAAATCATAAAAAAATTTGTCATTCTTAGGGTAGTCGGATACTTAATATAACTCAATTTTTTTCTTTTGCTATAAATCTGGGTATTTAGTTATGATGTATTGCAATCGCGATTGAAATACAATAAAAAAATTAAATGTGAGGATTTAATTTCCTTAAGTTGAGAATTATATGGCATCGTGTTTCATCTTAATTGCAGTATTAAAAAATATTATTGAAATGCAGTTTCATGAATGAAACTCTAAATCGCATAGTTTATGCACAAAAGTGACCAAACATGGCCGCAAAGTTTCCCTTGTACGAAGCAACGCAGATGATGAAAATCAGAACCCGCAATGAAAGCGGGCGAGTGGAACAGAAAATGCTAAATGTCCACCTCCCAAATGACTCTTTTTAAGTTCTTAAACCATTCGTGAAACGGTTACATGCATAAAAGGGGAATTTGCATGCCAAAAATTTCCGCTATGCTGGTCCTGTTCTTGCTACAGAACAATTCACGAATGCGAACTGCGCACTCCAACGGATAATCGTTGAAAGACAATGGTAGCTAAGCGATTCTGCGTCCCAAAAATTGTTGACTTGTTACAAATGCGTTCCACAATAGTTTTAAATCCAGTCTTTTAACAACTTAATAGATGCCCTATGACCAACCAATTTATTCAGAACATGGGTAGGTACCCATTTCTTCGGAAAATGTATATCGTGAGCGAATTTTTACCACTGATTTCAGTATTGACCGAAATAAAGAAAATTTGTTTGGGTTAGACCCAGTATTATAGTTCTTTGTGAAATCAATAAATGATTTAAAGAGAAATAATATTTGTTAACAAATGTGTACATTTTTAATGTATTGGGAAAGCAATTGACATATTTACGTTAGTAGCATCTTTAACTGTATAAGGCAAGCTTTCTAACGCTTAAAATTTGTGAATTTATGAAAGGTTTATCTGATGGTTTTAAAAAATTAGTCTTTTCCTCCATAAGTTGGTAAATTTAATATGTCTTAATGAAGTACGTTGTCATATACTGTTAAGTTTTGTGTTCTTAATTTTTTTATGAAAACATCTTTCTTTTATTAAACGTCATGATATACTACTGTGAAAATCCATTTAAATACAAACACACATAGTGTTAACTATTTTAGTAATAGATTTCTTTCGTTTTCATATTACTATATTGTGTAATAGATGTATATTTTGTTAATCTTTGTTGTATAATGGATGAAACGTCTTAAAGTTATTATTCAATTTTAGTTCTAACGATATTTATTTTATTTTTATGTATTATTATCACATATGTTGCTGTATGTTATAGTAATATATTATTAATTTATGTCTTGCAATATATTATTGATATACATATTGTTATGCATCATTTTTAAGTGCATTTTTTACCTAGAATCAGTCAATTTATTACCATTGCACGTTTTACATTTAAATAAAGGAAATTATCTTAGAGTAAATAAATTGATAGTAACAAAATTGAAAATTATTATAGAAATCGTAGTAAAACTAGGAATTAAAAATTGTTGCACTTAAAACATAATACATTTTTAATAGTACGTCGTATAATTTTAACCTACTATTTTGAATACACTGGCGACATTTTACCTATAATTCTAAAACACTTTAAGACACCTAAATAGAAAAGCCAAAAAGAATTTCTTCAATTTTGGAATTCTTCAAATGGCCATCAGTATTAAAAGAGTTTTGAAAACACAATATCACGCTATTTTTCCAACTTTTAGATCGGTAGATCAATTTTAAGTAATACAATTTTAATAGAATATAAATTAAATATGTGTGTAAGTTGTATAACGATGTACAGATGCATATTGTTACAGTGAAAATTGCATCACTTAAACTTATTCATAATATTTTTCGAAATTCATTTAGTCCATAAGCCGATGAACAGATTTTTGACTTGAGATGAAACGTGAAATTTTGCGTTACAGCATTTGGACAGTTTTAGAATTTTAAATTCGGTGCTTTCAGTAAGTTTTCCCGCAAGTGTTAAACACACAAAAAAAAGGGGTTTTTTTTTCTTGCATGAGGAGCTACAAATTCTTCTTACGTTCCTCCAGGTTTGTGTCTACAGAAAAATATACCTTATATAGCTCAAACTAAGTAATGATGAATAGAAAATTAATATTAAAAAATTTAAAATTCTCTATTTATATATATGCAATCTTGGTTCTTATGGCCAGGAGTTTGTTATAGTACTGTGGCTTATATTTTTTTACTATTGAAGTAGTGGCGCTTATCCGATAGGACAGAACCCGAGACCTTTGGAACCGAAACCGAGTAACTTAACCACTACACCAAAACGATCATCATGGTGCGGAGGTAGTTACTGGCTTATAAAGACGGTATCGCTACACACTCCCCTACCAGTGAGTTGGTGGTTAGGCGAACGAACGATGTAGTTGTTTTATCGAGTGTGTTAGCTGCTGAGTTACTAATTGTGACGGCTTTTTTGCTGGTTGCGTCATTCGTGCTTGATGACTTGAGGGTTGCGTCACCATGTGACGGCTTGAAAATTGCGTCACTATGCGACGGCTTGAAAATTGTGTCAATATGCGACGTCTTGCAAATTGCGTCACTATGCGACGGCTTTTTGGCTGCATTTGCGGTGGATAGATGGCGCAACGACAGTTCAGAAGATTTCTTAGCGTAGCCAGGGTCACCAATGACGTGGTGCGCCTACTCGTCAGGACAGATCTCGGGACCTTTGGATCCGAAACCGAGTAACTTAAACACTACACCAAAATGATCACCATGGTGTGGAGGTAGTTATTAGCTTATATAGCTGGTATCGCTACACTATCTTGACTAATTTTATCTTAGGTTTATCACTAATTTGTGTGTATATATATATATATATAAGTGAAGGTTGTCTGGCCGAAAAACATTGTTTAAACCTGCAATCCTGGTTCCTAAGGCCAGGAGTTTGCTGTAGTATTTCCGTGGCCAAATTTATTCTATCATGACTACAGTTTTCCTAGGTATATAACTATTTTTGTATATTTTTGTAATATATATATATATATATACACATAGTAGATAGAGAAAGTGAGGGAAGAGAGAGGAAAATCGACTCACTCATCAGGCGATATACGGAACTATTAATCTTAAAGACTGGAAATTTGGCAGACATGTTACTCTTGTGGAGTAGAGATCCGGTGTTATCGGAAATTGACTTCTATTGGGGGGGGGATTTCAGGAGCGTCATAGAGAAAAATCCTGTTTTTAAACTATTATATCAGCGTTTTTTAAACTGTGGGGAGCACCCAAGGGGGCATAAATCCGTTTGGGGGGGAGGGAGGGAGCAAGCATATTGAAAAGTCGAAAGCAAAAGATTTAAAATAAGTATTAATTTCTAAAAGAGGAAGCAAATTAAAATGCATTCTGACATAAAAAAAAATTAAATGCACATTTACACTGATTAAATGTACTTATAAATGTATCAGTACGGCATAATGTTTTTAATAATTAATTTATCAATACATTAAAAATAAGTTTAATAATTAGTAGTGACCATCATGAGCTTGTCATATACACAATTTAATATTTATTTTGATAATTTTTATGATTTGTAATTAAATTCCTATTGTAGCTTTAGCGTCAAAGTACATATTTATTGCTTTCAATACATTGTTATTGTAGATGGGGGTGCGATGAAAATTATCATTGATAATCGGGTTGCAAACATTGAAAGTTTGAGAAGCATTGTATTACATGCGTAGACTTGAAACTCGGAACATACGTTTCATGTATTAAGTAGAGATCCACTATAATAATGAGTTTTGAGGGAATTAACTTCAAAGAAGAGCATTATAAACTTTTAAAAGTTTTCAATTATTAATGCAATAGATATACTAACATGCAATTTGACAAATATGTTACTTCTGGTGCGCAGGTCTAGCGGAAATCAACCAGAGGAATTGAGCAGGTGTTATAGACAAATACTTTTCTTGTTTTTGCACAATTTGATCTCTACAGAACTAATTTAACTGGCGATAACATAAACATTAACTCTTCGAAAACGTGTTTTCTTATAATTTCTATTCCGTTTTAAATGGATTGCTTTAATACAGGGGTGGGCAGACTTTTTCAGGGTACGGGCTACTTCTAATTTTTTCAAGGTGTTGCGGTCCACCCAGTGTCAGTGGAGGACAAAGGGGGGGTCCACGTGTCTGGACCCTCCCTCATAGCCCTTGATTTTTTCCCTGATTAATAAAAATCCCGTGTATATAGTAAATAAAATTTAATTAAGTATTTGTGCTATTTTTTAAAATTAATTAATGCTAGTTATTTATTCGGTAATTTATTTTTTACTGTTTTTTGTTCCCGATAATCTGCAAAATAAAATAAAAAACATGTTTGACTGCGTATTGGGGCATCATATGAAAATGTTAGACCTCCGATCCATGCCCCCCCCCTCTTAAAAAATTCTTGTATGCGCCACTGACCAGTGTCGTAGGTGTGGTGAGGTAAGGAATAAGAGAGAGAGTCTACAATATTTATTATAACTAAATAAAAAAAATAAATATACGCTTGGAATATGTATATACTTATCTACAAAACTAAAATAAAAAAAAACTAACACTTAACCACATTTAAAGCAAAACGCAAGATACAAACATAATAAAAGTAGTCACAAATATAATAAGATCAAATGTTGCTTTTATTATCAAACAATTCAAAATACATAAAAAATAATAAAACATTTTCATCTAAAGTTAGTTTTTGTAGTTATAAACAGTAAAATACTTAGTCTGTATACTGTCAACTAATCTTGAACATTAATATTCAACTAATCTTGAGTTACTGACCAATAAAATGTTCACGTGGTCACCCCAAAAAATCTTAGCGGTCCACCGGTCGATCGCGATCGACGTAATGCCCACCCGGCTTTAATATTAAGAATTCATAAGTGTCCAATTTTTGCTTGCATTTAAAAAAAAGTTTTTATTATTACAAGCGAACATTTATTAAATAAGACATTACTACCGTAACATTTTAAAAAGTCGGTTGACGTTAATTGGAAATAATTACTCATTTTTACTTAATAACCCAAGTTTTAAAATTGAAAACACCCTTTTAACGGCTTGAAAATATCCCGAGCCTTGCTAAGAAATTAAATTCTTACATTCTGTTGAAGTCAGTCATCTCGAAAACAAGAAAAAAATAAAAGAGGTAGCAAAAAATTTAGGCGTGGGTGGATTTAATTAACCAGGCCACCCCATAACACGAACATCAGATATTGACCGTGCTGGAATTTTGTATGTTTCCACTTAGAAAGATAGTTTTTTGCTTTAAATTATTTTTCAGCTAATTTTCCTCTACTTTATTGAAACATTTAACGGTAAAATATGTTCGAGTTCAAAGCAGAACAAGATTCCGTTTTTGGCAATCGATCTTATGTGTGTCATATTCTAATTATTATTAATATTGAATGTTATTTTGGATTTAAAAAAAGATCGTTTCAAAACAGAAAATTTAATTTGTTTCTTGTTTTTATTACCTTACTTAAATGAATATTGAAGAAATAGAGACATATATATATGTACACTGTAATACTTTAAAATAATAGTACTTAAAACTCCAAAAGTTAGAAATTATCTGTGAAAATTATACTTCACTGATATACGTATTGGTGCTTTAAGAACCTAATGGCGGGCGCGATATCCTAGTAGTCAAGGTCACGGACTTGATTGAGTGAATATTAACGTCCCACTGTTCAGCTACACGAGGGCTTTTGGGGACGGTCCGCGTAATTTTGAACCATGGTCAAGTGACGCGGATGACACCTGAGCTGGCACTCCCCTCTCCTAACTACCACACCACAACAACGGGAGGACGTTTGAGCTCTCAACAGATTTAACGTGCATCGCTCCCTTACACGGCAGGTCTTCAGTGGTACTGGGATTGAACTCATGACATGCTAGCCACGATCCGATGCCTAGACCACTTGGCTACCGCGGCCACGTCACGGACTTTAAAAAGGCAACCTTGTACCGCTAAAGACCCGTCATGTAGAGGAAGCTGTTGCACGTTATATCTGTCGAGGCTCAAACATCCTCTAGTAAGCGTGGTGTGGAAATTAGGAGAAGTGGCACCAGATGAGGTGTCATCCTCGTCACTTGAACATGGCGCATCATCGTGATGCCTGTAACTAATTGCCCTTGTTTAACAAAACAGTGCAACTTTTATATTCATTTACTTAAGAACCTAATAAACTACGAAGCGATATATATTTTAAATGTTTTTTTTTCCTCTTGAAATAAGAAGATTAGTCTGCATGGTTTATAATAATATATTTTTTAGAATACATTTTTCTTTTTTGAATTTATAACAAATTTTAAAAACTAATTTAAAATCAAGAGATGTCAATAAAATTTTTCGCCTCTACTTTATCTCTCTAAATAAGAATTTTTATGGAAGTTTCGGTATGTGGGACGCATGAGTTATGATATCGAACATTGTGATTGAAATGAAAGATTTATTCCTTGCAGAGTTCCTTTGATTAATGAAGCCTTTTATCCTTATCAACGCAGAAAGAAGCATAATTTATCATAGTCACTTAAGACCTTTCTCATGATAAAAGTGCTTACTCGAGATATAAACTCTCAGAACGATTCTTTTGAATCTCTACCCGGATTTTTTTTATCTCAACATTTCTCTAATTAACTGGAATCTTTATTTAGACGAATCAAAAGTATTCTTTTTAATGAGTATTAATTATATAGAATACTTTCGAATTCTTTTTTTTCCCGATGAACTGTCTTAGAATTGAAATGTACTTCAAATTCGTTGCCTATTTTTTTGTTTTGGTTACATTTTATGAGCTATTGAATTAAAAAACACAATAAGCTCATTTCATGTGACGTCATAGTCACATGATAATGACAACCACGTATTTTTAGCCAATCAGGCACTAACTATGTGACGTCACAGTCACACGATAAAAGCAATTTTGTATTTCCAGCTAATCAACTCACGCGCTCGTTGTTGCCAATTTTTTATCTTTTCTGAAAATGTTTTTGAAAAGTACGAATTTGTCAAACTTGTACAATTTGCACATAGATAGACAGAATGCGTCTTGTTTAAAAGTATATGCATACAATAAGATTTTTTTTAATTTTAAAATCTTTTCAATAAATGTTTTTTAAAAAAAACATGTGAACATCTTTACCCAATTACAAAATTTGAATTTGTATCTAAGTTTAACAAGAACAACAAGTACAAGTAGTCTGAAGTCTGTTTTGAATTCAATGGCGATTCATGAATTCCATGCGATTGTCATGAATTGAGCTGATTGTACTATTGTAAAATTTACGATATTTTCTTTAACATGGGATCTTGTACTAATTGCGTCCGACAGTGCTTCTCAAACTTTTAATGTTTGCGATGCATTTGCAAATCATAATTTTCATCGTCCTCCGTACAATAGCAGTGTATTAAAAGCAATCAGTGGTGCACACAAGGGGGGAGTCCTGGGGGTTCGGACAACCCCAAAGCCCTTGATTTTTTTGATTGATGATAATCATATATATTTAACGAAAAATTAAATTAAGTACTTGTATAATTAACAATTTATTTCATTAATTAATGCTAATTATTAATTCAAAAATTTATTTTTTACTGTTTTTTGTTAACAAAATCAGAAGCATCAAATGACGCTGCCTTGAGGTATGATACGAGTTGGGGGACTTTCAACAGTGGACACCCCCCTTGAAAAATTTTGTGCGCTCTACTGAAAGCAATAATAATGTACACACACATTGATGTTAAAGCTACAGTACAACTTTAATTAGGATCCGTACAAATTAGCAGGATAAATATTTAATTTTGTACATGTTACTTTTAACTAATAAGATCAGTTTCTGTTATTTTTTTCTTTCTAGTTTTTAAATTAGAATAGACTGCACAATAAATATGCAACATGTACCGTAAAATCCAGGGTATAACGGGCATTTTGAGTACAAAAAATACTATCGAAATTTACGGGTGCGAAAAATACGCCGGGTAAAAAAATAACTTCAAAAATAAAAAAATAAAACATAAAAACGATTAAATTTCTTTATAGATCGGGATACTATTTATTTAAAAGAAATGACATAACTACTGAATTTAAAGGGTTGTTCTAAAAGTTTGCTAGATTTTTTTTTCTTCAAGTCTGGGATAATATCTCGAATACATTATTTTAAAACATAAGATCAGTGCACACATACATTTCAGGTTCCTTTGTAAAAAATAAGGTACGCGTCATATGACGAATATAATTAAACATTAAAAAATGTATCTTGAAAGAATGGGTGCAGGATATACATCGATGCACGCTATACACAAGATTTTACGGTATTTTAGTTTTTATTGTGTCAAAATGTATTTTGTTCTGCATCTTGTCTGTTAATTAATATTACTTTATTATCATTTTTCATATGTTGTGCCCCCCCCCCACGTAGGATTATCACCTTCCCATTAGGGGGAGGGGTGTATTTACAGTTTGGATATCGCTGGTGTATGGTTAATACATTTTATTGGACATTTTAGATTTAAAAAAATATAAAAATATTCTTTCTCCTCGTTTAATTTACGAAAACATTTTATGAGTGTTTTAGAAATTCGCCCTCTGTTATTTTTAGGGAAAAAAATATTTTAAAATTGCTACTTTAAATTCAATTAAAAATACCATTAAAGCAGAAAACCTTTACTTGCTTCTTATTGTTTTCCACATGTACGTGCTAGGATCAAATAAACATTATAGTCTGCATCCGTGAATGTAATGGGAAATTTAATAGCAAAATATTGTAAGGGGCTTGTAGAAGAGATTTTTTTGAAAATAAGTAATGATTCGAAATTATGTTTCAGATACTTTGTAATGTAAATTAAATTTTAATATACTTGGAAAAAACTGTGAGAGTGGCGCATTGAAGTATGCAAGCTAAAGGTTAGAAGTTTGTTTTTCTAGTGAATCAAAAAAAAAAAAATCATGTGTTGTGTAAAAATACATGACAGTAAATTTTAATAATTTTGTATTATAGGGAAGTTTACAGCGCATTTATACGTAAAAGTTTAAAGTTCACAACTGCATCTTTTTTACGTTTGATATTCGTTTATTACGTTTTTTGTTATTATTATTATGTTGCACTAACGTGCAATATAATAATTTTTTGCATAACTATAAAATCCAGCGATTGTGGCATGAAAGATTGCCTCAAAGAAAAATGAGAAATCAAACAATGAGATCTCTCACTCTTGCACTGTATGTATAGTTTATGTATCTCAGATTGCAAAAAAAATTACGATTGTTTATTGAACACATCCTACTATTAGTAGGAGGTAAAATTCTGAAAATAAGAACCGCAAGCATTTTATTTGTTTTGAAAGTAAGAAAAAACAATGTACCAAAATGCAAAATCTTTATGTTATCTAAATCTGTAAAAAACTTAGGGCTCTATGATGTAGTTTTAATCATAATTATTCCGTCCTAACGTTCCTCGTTCAACAGAACATTTACATATAGCAGCGTGAAGAAAATAGTGAAAAGACAAAAGCCTAAATATTGAAAATTAGTTAAGCCTAAAACTTATACATGTGTTCAAACTGTATTTTAGTAGATAAATATGACACATTTGAAAACATGTTGCATAAACGGAAACTGAAACAATCAATTAAAAGTGATCAAAGAAGCGATGATGCATGATCTGTATTAAACGGTTAACAAAAATTTCGATATTTTTTCCCCAAAAATCTGAATGCAAGACAATAAGTGTACAGGAAAATATTAATAGCTCTAAAAAATCTCTAAACAATTTCTTAAGTTTCAAGCAATATTTCCTTTATGAACTACATAAGGTCTCAGGGGTGTTAATTTTGTAGCGAAAGTTGAAAATATAACAATTTTCAAATAAATATAATTCTTTGAAATTAAAATTAAATAGTTCGATTCTTTTACACTTTATTCATAAAGGGATGAAAATTTCAAAAAAGTACAAAATATTTTAAAATAAAATCATAATTTAAAAGTTATAAGCATATGAAAAAAAAAAGAAATATTTCTGTAATAAATATAGATTAAATTTTACCTTGCGCACACACACCTGCTATTTTGTAAACTAGCAGCCTTTGAGATATAAAACTTTATAGAATTATAAAATGTATCATACTTTTTAAACCCTATCTAATTTTGGTATTATATATCTTTTATGTTTGGTAAAACTTCAAAAATATTGAAATGTTTTTTTTAAAAAAATAAGTGTAGATTTTTTATTTTTCAAAAATATAATTTATTATTCTATTAATATAAAAATAGCTATAGTGTAATAAGAATATATATTTAACTTTTTAAATCAACTTATTACTTGTTATTAGATCTACTATTTTAGAAAATATGTGCAACGTAAATCTTAATTTTTATTTCAGATATATTTCTTTTCATAAGCTTATTATTTTTAAAAATATAATTATATTTTAAATATTTTACACTTTTTAAAGCCTCATTCCTTTATGAAATAATGAGTAAACTAATCGAATTATTTAAATTCAACCTCAAAGAATTGTACCTAATTAGAAATTGTTCATATTTTCAAATGTCGAGACAAACTTAACACCCCTGAGATCCCTTTGTCAACAACAGTGGTCAAACATGGATGACTTCTTAATCTCTCTCTCTCTCTCTCTCTCTCTCTCTCTCTTCTCTCTCTCTTGACTTTAATCTTTTCCAAGCGATGCGTGTCTCAAAACACCAGCAAACGAAAAAGGAAAAAGTGGAAAAAGCGCTGGCAATCAGAATTCGTTTCGAACAGATTTCGTTTCCCCAATAACCGATAATAGAAGGGAACCGTTTTGTGACGGTTTGGTTGGGCATGTGTGTGGACCGTTTACGGTCGGACCCGTCTTTTCCTCTCTCATCCAGATTTGTCGCTTGGCCGAACTCTCCTTGCACGCGAACAGGCGTCAGGAGCGGGGTAATTTACGATATTCGTAAATTCTGACCAAAAACTGGAGGAATTCACAACGTGGGAAAAATATTGCGATCAAAATTCTTTTTTTCTGTGTCTTTTATGTTACTGTTCTGCTATGCATTCTGTTCTCACGTCCTATTTCCTAGAACGGTTTCCAGTACGAAACCAAGCGTAATGAAATGATAGACTTTTTTTTTTCTCTTTTCGGGTTAGTATTTTAGGATCAGAAGATAAATAACGTTGCATATTTTGATTTTTAGTCGTTGTGGTGAGATTATTTGGGATCGCTTAAGGAAAATAGATTTGTATTAATGTGTCAGATGGAAATGTCACAAACTTCTGGGCCTTAATTATGAGTTTTGAAGTTGACAGATTTCGACTTTTCTGTCGTACATTTCAAATCAGCTTTCTCACGAGTGACTTAAAGACTTTTTTAACATATCGGAAATATGCATATGTCAATTTTAATGCTTAATTCGGGTATATAACTCAATCGTACTTTTAAAATAACTTTAAATTGCTTTTGATCGTAAGTATTTGTGTCAATTATTTAAAGATCTAATAAATTAAATGAAAATGAAATGAAAAATGAAAGAAGTTAAAAGAAGTGGGATTGGTGCAATTTTTGTAATTATAAGTTTTTCCATCCATAATCATTTGTTTATGTTTGTGAAAAAATCCATGCTTGATGGATTTTTATACATAAAATGGGAAATATTTTCATTTATGGTACTTCTTTTTAATATTCCATTAATAGGTTTAGCAGGAATTAACTTTTTAAGTTCCGCACGAAATTTTCTTTCACTCTTCTAGAATTTCGTGGATTATTTTGTTTATTATTGTTATGTATCCGTAAGGATTTTAAAATGATTGGTAAAACTTTCTTATAAAAATTTGAAAATTAATATTTAAATGACGCTGTAAAGATTTTGTTGGATATATAATTGTTATGTATTTAAACTTTTTCTCAATGGGGCTGCGCATGGTGTTTTAAACCATTGCAGACTTAGTACATTTCCCAGGAGCTGGTATCATTTCTTAGCGCTGCACCATATAAGCGATACCAAATACAGCAAGGCAATTTTCACGTCCAGTTTCCTCCACAGAGGGAGGATCTTGAGCTCTTGACAATGCGAACCTATTCTAGGATTTAATTTTGCAGAGAGCATCCAAGCCAAACAGACACTCTAGGAGCTTTTACATGCCATATAATCATACGATATGGCCGCTGTTAAGTTTCTGCATCATGAAAATCCACCAACTTAGGCCGGGGTTGAGCCCGCAACCTTGGGTGTAGATGGCCAGCAACAAACCAACCACGTTATTTTTCTGACGTGTATAACGTCAAGCGTAATAAGTAGTGACCAATTGACCATTTAAATTGTAATTTTTGTGAGAAATTAAACACATATTCTCAAACTTAAGAGATGTTTTGAATATTTTGATTACAGGCCAGAGCAAAACAAATGAATAAAAATTATAAAAAAAATTAAGATATATACCCATGCGTTCATTCCCTTACCGCAAACCGGCTGAAACAGCGTATAAGTTCCCATAACGGATCTATTTATGTGCACTGTTTAATGTTTTTTAGATGTTAGCAAAAAAGAGGCAAAGAAAAAACTCGGAAAGTTAATTTTTACTGAATTATTTTTTAAATTCTTACTTTATACTTATTTAATTTTTCTTGCGTTTTTCGAGTAATAAATATGTAATCTATGTTTATGTTTAAAAAAATAAATAATTATTAGTTATGATGTTGAGAGTTTTGTAAGATAAACCTATCTTTTTTATCCAATGCTTCCATAGTGATACTTACTCTATGATTGATGAGTATACTAGACCTCATTCTATTTCTGACACACGTAGCAGCGCGCTTTCAAACGTGGGTGCCACAGTTAAACCGTTAATAAAACAGCTGGATTCGCTATATTTCATATCTTATGTTTAGGAAAAACGTTTAGTTTGCTGTAAGAGTATGCCCCCAAATACACAATACCTTACTTGGGAGGTTTTACTTTTAATTTTTTTAAACTCAAAACTATTGTTGTTTACATTATTTTAGTTACTTTAATTTTATGCGTCTATGCATTAATGCATCATTATATAAACTGAAAAAAATATTTAACATAATGCTTCCCCCCCCCTTAATCTTCAGGTACTCGTAGTGTAGTACATTTACATTCAAAATATCCACAGCACTTTCAAAGGTATAATTTTTTTCAGAATACCCCTTTACTTTGTTAAATAAATTAAAAGCATAAATTAAATATAAATACTTTATGTATGTAAAATTATTAGCATGTCTCGTATTCACATCTGAATATTTTGTTTATTAAATTGTAAAACCTCGGCGACAATAATTCATGCTATATGACGAAAATTTCGGTCCAGTTTATAACAATTGGCTTATTCGTGTATGAAATATACAAATCATCTACTTTACATTTTTATAAATAGTATCATATAGAAGATAAAATAAATAATGATAAAATAATTTCTAAGCTTAATTTTGAACAAAAATGTTCGATTATATATACATATATATACATGTTAAAAAAACCATTCCAGTAAAATATTTTCTTTCAACCAAGATTAAATATGGATTTTATAATATCAAAATGCTATTTTAACCACATCATAAAAATAATCTAGAAAGAAACATCTCCCACTACTGAATAAAAAAACTTAATAGAACAAATTATGGGTGTATATGGGCAAAAAATTGGACAGACAATAGATATACGAGTATTTTGGTCCATTATCTTTTAATAATATAAAGTATCATTATCTTTAATGTGCTATAGTACATTATCTTTAAAATACTGTAATGGAGTACTTCTTATAGTGCGCAATGTAGTCTGTACTTTATTGCAGTTCCTACATCCATTGAATCGTTATTACTTGGAAATAATTTAGAAAGAAAGCGGTATATCCTGATATATTTCAACATTAAATCGATTTTAAAGCTATGTTTTATTTCAGTATATATATTTGATATTATTTGGTGAATACAAAACATTTTCACACCCAAAACATTGCAAGTAATTTTAATTTAACATTTCTATTATAAAGTTTTACTAACTATAAATTATTATTTTATGTATGTATTTCCTTTTGATACAATATAAAGTTAATTTACAAAAATATATGTAATGATCATTATTAAAACTGATTTTATACACGGTTTTCATATTTCTCATAACATAATTTTTTTACAATACAGTGTG
>BMAO01023898.1:0-28834 GCA_019973975.1 Trichonephila clavata | reverse complement strand
GCCTCTGCCTTTACTAAAACATCTGTTGTTTTTGTTCTAGTGAACGGAAAATGTAAACTTGGTATTTTTATAAAGCTAATAAGATGGGCCTATAAAATAAAAGCATAAAAATTTTTTTTTTGGCGAAATTCACAATTTTAGGGTAGTCGGATATCTTAAAAGCACTTTAAATCAAGATTTCCTTTTTCAAATTTAGTTAACTTTGAAAGCACTTTTCTATAAACTATTATTTTACAAGCATTCATGTTATTAAAATGCACTTTTACACAGACCGATGAAAAAATTGCAGAATCCCCCCTCCTCCCTTATTTTTATTATTGCCTCAGATTCAAAGAAGAGTTTAATTTGAATTGAACATTTTTAGAATCCTTGAATTGTAAGTACTCTCGAAAAGTGCAAAAAAGTATATGAAAATAAATCAAAAATAAAAGCTATATATTTATGAAATTAATAATAGATGAAATTAAATATATAAAAAATATCCAAACCTTAAATCTGCTTTTCAGTTATGCTTGTGTGTGTGTACATAGCATTATTTCTATTGTCTTCGCCAGTTGCGTAACGTATAATATTAGGTCTCCCCTGCAAACTCAGGTTTTGGGTCACAAGCTCAAATATATACTTAGTATTAGTCAAGCTTTGGGGACCCCTAGAGTCCTTGCCCCCCCCCCCCGCAGTGCGGGGTTGCGGGGGTGTACGTTACGCCACTGGTCTTCTCAATGAAAATCAAGATATAACTTCATAACCAAAAATAATATCATTGAAAACTTTTTGCAGTTTTTTTCTGAAATATCTTCTTAAGGGCTGTAATACCATAATATTGGTTAAAATGCCTAATTGATAATGATCTTTCTCTACAATGCTTTATATATATATATATATATAGTCTGGAAAAAATATTTATGTAAAACAAAATTTACACAGTAGAGCGAAAGAATGCACAAAAATGTTTTACATATTCCGTGTCAAAACATTACTCCAGATCAGGGAATTGAAAAAAAAAACATTGAAAATAACTCGAATGTTTGGGATACCCACATGATATCCACCTTAGAATTAAAAATGGCTTATTCCCCTTAGCTATTTGAGGTATTTGTAAATGCTATATTTTTCTGTTGCTCTCCTCATATAAAAAGTATTTCAATTTTGATTGGAAAACGCATCAAATAAATTGACACTTGTATGGAATGATGTGAACATATTGTAGACTGCTTATTCACTAGTGTATTTCAGATGCATTGTCTCAGCAACTAATTTAGTATGAGTATCTAGAAGAAGTCACCATTCTTTCGAGTGAAAAATGGCCTTGTCGTGTTTGAAGATGTAATCCTGCGCTATCTTTTTAAGGTCTAATGTCCTGGATCGTATCTGCCAGAATGAGGACTTCACACACGTTGTTTATGGTTAAATTGCTCATTAGGAAGGTAGAGCAACAGTCTTTCAAAGGAAGGATCTGGTACTTGATTTCAGCCACGTACAGTTTAAAAGCAGTCTCCCTCTTTAAGTCTTCCAAAGTATCAGTATACAAGTACAAGAGCATTCGGTGCATAATGTCAGCATCCAAGTCGGCGAGGATGACCAATTCTTTACTCTTTTCTTTCGTTTTCGTAGTTGTGAACATGGCTCTGAACGATGGAGTTCTAGCACTCAAAATGCTTCTGGGCGCTTCAAAAAATTCACTTTTTGTGCGCAGTTTCACATCACAAAAGAGTCTTTGATTGTACATGGACTCCAAATCGTTTTTTAATGCATTGTAAGTATCAACCCTTCTTGATTCAACGACTTGGTTTCTGAGGTTGGGAGATGGGATTCCTTGTCTGTCTTCTCAATTCCTTCAAAAGCAGTTCCCATTGAAGACACACATTCACAATGTAGAGATAGCACTTCACTTAGTAAATATATCTGCCTTTCTTCCAATAATTTTGCTTTGGAGGGAAATAGTAAAAATTTCGTACCTTCCTTATATTTATTTATTTGTACACTCCTGATAGCTGCATTCGATTTTACTGCCTGTCGTTCCCAATAAATAAGAATTGAATCTAAAATATTTAATACCCAGAGTACAATAGCTGATGCAAATGCTGATAAGTTCTTCACCGCACTGCTCAGTTAAATAAAATTCCAAAGTCATCAGCTTTTCATCTAATGACGACCTGATAACTAAAGTATTCCTTTCCGATATATCGAAATAGCTGAATTTTTCTATGATCTATACAGGGTACTTTTTTTCAAATTTTAATATTGTACGAGTGAAGAGTGACACCCTCTCAATTTTTTCTTTAATATCTGTTTTTCTCTCTATACTTTTCCACTTATTTCTTTTACTGCTTTTCCATATTCTACAAATAAGCGTTAAAGTGTCTTTTGGAAGGAGCTTTGAATCGAACACCTTTTCTCGTTTCACAAATTATTTTTTGCCTTTAATTTGACCTTTCTCGAAGATATCTTCCAAAATCAAGCTGGGCTGCAATACTGAGTGGTCCGATATAAAAGAAAGCTCGTAATTAATTGCTATACTATTCGGTCCGGTACTGAGCAGTCTTTGTAGATAGCAAGCGACAAATGTTTCGTCTAAATACTCCCTCGGGTACAGTCACAAACACCACTTGGTCTTCTCTAAGGAGTCAGCGATAAAAACAGGACTTATAATTTTTTCACCTGTTTTATGCCACAAACAACTGAAATGTTCTATCTTCCAACGGAAAGTCAATCCTTGTTTTTCAGAATTATCGAATTTCCCAAACTCCATTTTGTTATTTAACTTTCTCAATCAAGACTAAGCAGTAAGCCACAGAATGAAAATTTGAATTGCAGAATTTATCTTAGAATGATTGAAAATTTCTTACCCCACCTCCCTGTCCTTTTGATAACAGATAATGTTTTTCTTGAAAGTCCAGAGAAGTCAAAACATATTAATGCAGATTAAAAGAGGATTTATTTCTTAAACCTAAAACGATACCAAATTTGATATTTTTTTTTATCATACTTGTGTGTTCTGTTTTCTCTGTTTTTTTTTTATCTCTTGCAGATATATACTCTTTTAGGTGCTTACATTATCTGGACTTACACTATCCTTTTATTTATATGTAAGGGGAAAAACGAAAAAAATTTAATACTTTCTCAATTCTAGAATCGAAAATACATATTTTAAGGATTAAACAATGTGCACATAAAAACCTCATTTTAATTCTTATAATGACACTAGTGTAAAAAAAACTTTATAGCTTTTTTGGAACTATCATTAATTTAACGAAATTTATGGTCACGAGCTGTTTAGTACAGTTTATAAAAAGCCTACAATATTCAAATTAAGAAATAACCTTTGCAACATATTATATATTTTTAGTCAATCAAAAACTCGAAAATTGATAGTTAAATTTTTTTCGTTTTGATTATATTATAAATTGAGATTTTTTTAAAAAAAAGACTCGATCGATATTCTGGTTATTTTAGTGAACTCACTTTTATTTTTTAAATTTATGCAAATAAATAAGAACTGAACTGAACATTCTTGATTTTTTTTAACTCTAAGGTTCTTTGTAAGCGATACAATGGAGAAGTGTCAAATTAGACTAGATTAGACGAGAAATATTAGAAGAAAGACTAAAGCATTAAATCAGTTGGTATAATTCGTTTCTACTTTTATTAAATTTTATTCTTACCTATGTTAACTCCATGCACCGTTCTGTACCAGTTAAGAAATAAATATACATTTAGACGCGCGAAGATAAAGCTAAATATGAGTTTCACATTCGGAATATCCGATTAAATTCTTATCTTAACTATTATTTCGCGGAATTCAAAAACCACCGGGGAATACGAATCGAAATATTTGGCTTATTTATTAAGTAACAGAGTGTACTAAGTCCATTCTATATTATATGTTATGAACCAGTGTAAAAAATAGATCCATGAGACTATGAAAAATTAATAGAATAAAAATAGATCCTTTTTCAGTAAGTAAAAAATATGTTTCCAAAGTTAATAATTCGATTCATCTGATTGAATTATTTCGTAAATCCGATACGTTTTGTATCTGGAAAAAAAAGTTAATAAATATCTGAAGAATTTTTCTTTCAATTGAAATGTTCATTCTTGTGCTGAGTAGAAATATTTATTTAGATGCAGCTTTAAGCGTTAATTTGATTCCCTTGTCTGCATTAGAAATTAGCAGATAATTTTCAAATGATTTCTTACACCCGAATACTATTTAATGATCATTCTGAAGTAGATAAAAACTCATCCTTTTTAGTCTACAATAAAAATATATGAACCATAATCGTTTGGCGAAGTAGTATATCAACTACTCAACGAGATTAAATGAAAATAATGTTTTTAGTTTTGCTGTTCTTTGAATAAAAGATTTTACTGGAATAAATGACGGCTTAGTTTGCTTCTTAGTGAAAAAAATTAATTTAAAACGTAATTTTAATCTGTAAAATCATTTATGTACTTTTAAACGAATAATTACGAGGGATGTTCCGAAAGGAAGTTTCGTCATTTTTTTGACAAAGAAGATGATACATCAGGTGAAACAAACAATCAACATAAAAAATCACACTCGTTGTTGGTTGAAAGAGAGAAGTATCTTCAGCGTTGGAGGAATGACGCATGCGCAGTGCACCAAAGAAGAGAGAGTAGCAGCAGACTGAAGTGCCCGTGTTTGTACAAATACAAATCATGATGGCAGACATACGTGTGCCTATAACGTGGTCATCAATAGAAGTGTGTGCTGTTATCCGTTGTAAATGAGCATGTGAAATTTTGTGTCCGTCATCTATGAACGCCTAAGGGTCGTGTATGATAAATATATCATATATATTAAAATGGTTTTCGCTGTTATTGCATGTTCGGTGAAAAAAAAAGGTAGAATGTGGCGGATGAAAGTCAAAGAGTATGTCACTCCACATCCACGATTAAGAACAACTTGCTAGAGTGCAGGACATGGTGTCAGCGGACAAGCCCATAAGGGTGTCAGAGCGGCGTTCATACTGAGCATTGGTCGTGTTTAGACCCATCACATGCTCTATAATGCGTTGCGTTACCGAAAAGTGTCTGCAAGATATGAGGGGCGTGACCTACTCTCGGCCCCGGCTAGAGGTGTGGGAGGAAGTGAAGGATGACTCGCCATAATACTTTTCAACTATTTTTTCAACTCACAAATTATCAACAGACACAATTCTAATATTCCAACAAGAAGAGATGTTCCTAGTAAGAGCAATAGGAGAATAAACCACGAGAGACGCGAATTATGAGAAGGCTTCTATTATATTGATTCTCCTTTTATTAGATCAATCCACTACTCTAATATTTGAGTTAAAATTTAGCCACTTTAATATCTTCAACTGTATTTAATGCCTGAAACGTGCTATCAATACATACTAATATCTGATCGGTAGCTATCTCTCATCGTCGTCAGATTCTCTATATTTCAATCTCCATGTAACTCCGTCTACCCATCTAACTTTCTAGAAAACCTATACTACATATAATCTGTATATCACGGTTTCTTCTTCCAAAAGGGCGGTTGGGAATGATAGCCCAAAGATTTCCCGAGAGGATTAGTTGAAGGACACGTATAGATTCGTCACAAAGATGAGTGCCGAAAGCCTCGAATATGGACCACAAGAATGTGAGAATGGAAATCAGCCTCAATCATCTGATATGGTACTCTACTGCAGAATACACGGCTGCTTCAATGATTTGGAGTGAATGAGTGAATGAATATATATAGTAACGTCACGCTATTCAGCTTCACGAGTACTTTTGGCAACGGACCTCGTAATTTTGAACCATGATCAAGTGATGAGGACGACACCTGAGCTGGCAACCCTTCTCTTAACTTCCACACCACGTCAACAGGAGGGCTTTTAAACCTCGACATATTTAACGTGCACTGACCCCCTCTGCAAGGCAGGTCTTTAGTGGTACAAGGTTCTAATTCCTGACTCGACGATCACGAGTCCGTTACCTTGACCACTAGGATACCGCGGCCACACAATTATGTGGAAGCATCCCGTTTCACCAATGAGGAAAAAATGTCTCCGAAAATATGCTGAGGTGGAGCAGGCAGAGCGACAATTCCTCGATTCGCAGGGCAACGGTTTTACCACATAAGTTTCTTTAAACTGATTAAAACAAATATCCCAATGTTTGTAGCTACTATGTCGATAAATAGTGAAAGGTGTGCAGTTCATGATGTATTTTTATTTGGCAATAAAGCTCCAGTGTTGAAAAAAATAACGAAACTTAATTTAGGAGCGTCCCCCATATTTTAATGAAATATTTTTCATATTTTCAAATGAATATTTGTTTTTAAGTTCATAATTTTGATACTTATGACTGTTTTTGAGAAGCATTTCATAGTTATTAAAATATTACTTTTAAAAATGTTCCTTTATTTTTTTTTTCATAAAAGAAACTAGTTATATCCCTTTTAAATATGTATCCCAATCAGCACAAAATTTTAAATTTCCCAGGCAAGATTGACAATATCCCACATTATACGTTGGATCAAAAATAGACCGTTCAAAGAGATGCAAGTTTCGGGTTCGATCCTAGCAAAGCCCACAGCGTTGGCGCGAATTATTTTGGTTGGCGATAATTGCGCTACCTTGGTTACTCTACATATGGTAAACCAAACTATTTCTGGCATTTTCGAATTTTGCCATTTTGAATTCCTTCATTGAGCATCGGGTTGGAAGTATGGCTGCGTGTAGAGTGAGTATATATTCTAGAATTTTTTACCTTTTTTTTTAATGCTAAAGGTAAGAAAGAATTGATTGCTTCGAATTATGAATGTACTAAATGTAATGAGCAAATGGGATAATATGAACGAAAGAGTGTTGCTTTTTGGATGGATTTGAATGGAGATGTCGGAAAAAAAAAGGTGTGAATGCACATGTTTGCAGAAGTATAAGAAAGAATTTGTAGTTTTACAATTGTAAGTTAAGTGCTTATGATATTTTTCATGTAATGAAAATGTGGTTTGAAAAATGTAAGAATGATTATGTTTTTATTTTTTATCTTAAATATATTTGATAATTTCTGTATTGTTTACATATATTTTCATTACGCATCCACCTTGACCCGCTATATTCACTTGCCGCCATTGTCAGTTTCGCTTGACGCCATCTCGTTCTGGTTTGGCGCTCTTTTTGGCTTATCGCCAAGGGTGTGGACTCTCAGAGGAATTTACTAAGTTTCGTTTTAGGAGGGGGAAACTTCTCATGTGCAGTTAATCGTTGTGTATGCAAGGAACTGGAACGATAAAGGATTATCTAAGTAGAGAGAGTGTTCTTATTTTTATCTTTTGAGAAATAGCGATTATACTCAATGTGGTTTCCGCATTTGCGCTATTTAGTTTTTTCTTAATCAACGCATTTAGATATTCTACTCGACAAAAAAATTTAAAAATGAATTCGAAAATAGAAGGATGTGTTTTTCTATGGAAAATAGAAAATTTCAGTAGCGCCTGGCATAGGATAGGGGAGAAAATTGAAAGTCCGATCTTTACCCTTGAGGCGATAGAAAGGACCCAATGGCGGTTATTGCTGTATCCGAAAGGAAAACCAGTTGCAAACAACATTGCTTATTTTCTTAAAAGAGAAGAAAATGGTGAAGGATCAGAGAGCATCGAAATAAATTATGAGTTTTCATTCCTTACCGAGGATGGTACAATATTGCAACCGAGCGTCGTTTCGAAAGATTCCTTTGAGAGAGGTCAAGCGAAAGGAACATGTCAATTCAAAATGAGAGAAGAAATATTTTATTCCAAGTGTCTACTTCATGACATTTTAACAGCTTACTGCAGGATGTGGATAAGTGGTAGTAGAAATACAGGAAGTGTAAAAATTTTTGCAAATACAATTATTAATGTGGATAAATTGTCTTTTATATGGAACATCGAACATTTCAGCAAGATGGGAACATCTCAGAGAAAGGCTTTTGGAATACAGTCTGCTCTTGGAGATGTTATGGTGATTTTGGAATTATATTTGACTGGAAACTGCTGTGATGAACTAATCAACATCAGTATAAAATCTTATAATACAAAGGTAAGATATTTCAGATTGAACTCTTTTTTACTGGACACTACGGGAAACAGAATGAATTGTGGACAACTGGATTTTAGAGTAAGTGATCTTTTACAAGATGGGAAATTAGTACTTGCTAAGAAAAGGGATTTGATAAGCAAAAAGGAAAAGTTTTTACCAAACGACATACTGTCTTTGAACTGTGAGTGCGAATTTCCGACTGACTTTATTTTTGAGAGAATCGCAAGAACTGAGAATGGAATAATTTATTCGAAATTTAGCAATGAAACAAGAGTAGAAGAGAGATTAAGTGACCCTTCAATTGGATTAATAGAAGCTTTGAGGTCTATGTATTCAGATGGATTGTTTTGTGATACGGAATTACGAACGTCAACCCATACATTTTCAGTGCATAAAAGCATCCTGAGCACTAGATCACCGGTATTCAAAGAAAAGTTTAGAAATGATATGAAGGAGAAAACGATGGAACATGTCGATATTACTGACATGGAAACTAATACCATGCATAGAATGCTACTTTATATATACATCGACATTTTAGAAGATTTAAGCTTGGTGAGTGAGTGAGTGAATATTAACGTCCCACTGTTCAGCTACACGAGGCTTTTGGGGACGGTCCGCGTAATTTTGAACCATGGTCAAGTGACGCGGACGACACCTGAGCTGGCACCCCTCTCCTAACTACCACACACACAACGGGAGGACGTTTGAGCTCTCGACAGATTTAACGTGCATCGCTCCCCTACACGGCGGATCTTTAGTGGTACTAGGATCGAACCATGACAAACTAGCCATGATCCGATGCCTAGACCACTCTGCCACCGCGGCCGATTTAAGCTTGGAGACTGCCTCTCAGTTATATGTGGCTGGTGACAAGTATCGAATACTTAGTCTGAAGAACAAATGCTCTATCTTCTCGATGGAAAATTTAACCGTAAACAACACGTGCGAAGTTTTGATTCTTGCAGACTTGCATCAGGATAATGACCTGAAGAATGCCGTGCAGGATTACATCCTTCGAAACGACAAAGCCGTCTTTTGTTCTAAAGAATGGAAACATCTGATGGATACTCATACTAAATTGGCAGCTGAGACAATGTGTCTGAAATATTACAAAAATTAGGTAATGAGTTAAGTTTCTTGAAAATATTACCTGTTAAAATTTATTAATTATTTCAATGATTCATCTTTTTTATTAAATACTTACTATTTCAAACATCAAAGCGTTTAAATAATTTATTTGAGGTTTTGATTAATTTTCATTTGATAAGTATGTTTTGAAAAATATAAACATATCTACCATAATTAAATATTCTTCACTTAGACCTGCATTGGAAGAAAAATTAAAAAATAAATGGTTATTTGTTGAAATATTCCTGATTATTTTCTACATTCCTGGTTTTAGTTTTAGTCATGTTTTTGTATGTATTTTTTTTTTTTTTTGCGAGAAAAGTAGACCAAAATATGTGCAATGCTTAGGATTGTATTTTATTTAATGCATTTAAATAAGCATTTATTGTTTGATTTTATTGCAAGGATTAAAACTCTGTGACTTATATTTAATCAAATTAAAAATAGCTGAAATATTAAAAAATTTGGTAAATATATTATATTTTGGAATTAAGTTGGTAGATGTGTTTTAGTAGCCTTGTAGCCAATGTAATGTTGTGATAAATGTTGAAATATTTTGACTATATGCGTAATAAAATATTTCAACTAATTTGGTACTTTTTATAGAAATTATTTTTAAATTGTCATTTTTTTACAAGTATTTATTCAAAGTTTTTGATGAACCACAATAATTAGGAAATGAAACATTGATGCAAGTGTGTGATTTCATAAATTTGTCTGTATTGTAGCCAGTGCCGATCCTAGCAGGTGTGCAGCGCGTGCACCGCACGAGGGCGGCCGCATATAGTTCTATCAATCAAGCAAAATTTTGTACAATTTCTAAAAATAAAACTTATTATACGTCGAATAAAAATATAAACTATTGAATTTTAAATAGTTATTGAAAAATCAAAATGAGTTTCGATTTCCCGCTAGCATAGCATAGCTTAATAAAGACAGAATTTTAGTGCACAGTTTGTTGATTCACAAACATTGTCTATTAATGTCTACTTTTAACGTACAATCCTTCATTTGATAGCAAAGTTCGTGACAGAGCTGGCTATTTTGTAAGTTTTTTTTGCTTACCAGTGACACTGGTAATTCACTGAGTATTAATATTTAACAAAGGCGTCTCAAAATTGATTTTTACGAAAGCTGCTTTACAAAAATATCTAATACGGTTAATAATACCCAAGACAAGGAGTGTTTAAATTCAACATGCATTTGGGGAAATTAAAAGTTTTCAAATTAATAATAGCCTTACAATTCAGAAAACAAAATAGAGGAAAGAAGTGATTTTTTTACTTATGGTCTTACAACGCTTATTAACAGCGCCCATTTTCCTTTTTAGTAAAAATGTTATACTTCCATTAAAAGGTAGATTCTCGTTATTATATTTGGTATAAAAATATTTGAGAAAAAATCTTGCAGCTCATTTTGATTTAATAATTTTCATTACAAAGCCTGTTTGAAAAACACTTCAATATTCGCATAGTATTATACTTTTCGATATGCACGCACCCCCTCGTAGAGTTATTACACCCCTCTAGGGGGGCGCGACGTACAGTTAGATAACCGTGACATTTATAGCATTCATTCACGCAGTGGTTGTCATTTCAACCCTTGTATTATATTAAGTAACAAGAGTATGTGTGCGAGTGGGTTTTTTTTTAACACATGGAAATTTAGGTCCATTGAAGCTGCCTACAGTCACATTTCACATTCTGCATTAATTTGTTTTTCATTTTCATTTTGTTGTCACATACGTCGAGAGAAATGTTTATAACATAAATATGTTGCTCAAAAGGACATTTAAATGTTTTAGACTGTGTGTGAAACATCTATGTAGTTAGCAGCTGTTCCTGTTTAAATGTAAGTTTTAACGTTGTGAATCAGTTAATTTGTCAATAAGTTGTTCCCTCCCCTTCATTGGCAAGCCTTCTGATTTATGCATTCTAGCTTAGTTTTCTCCTCTGAGAAATACAAAGGGTGATCAAATGAAAAGGTACGAAACGACATAAAAATGAAACAGTTAAATATTTGCATATTCCGCCAAGGGAGAATGTAGCGAGACATCTCGGGATGCCATTGGAGACTCTGACTGGGATCGGATCATGCGCGGGTGCCCGCATGCGCAGGAGAGAGCAAAGGCTCTTATAAAAAGCGGCGTCCAAATGACGCGAGCACAGAATTACTCGAGCACAGAAAAAGCATTAACTCCGATGTGTACTGTGAGACACTCCGACGCCTACGCAGGTCCATCAAGAACAAAAGACCGGGGCTGCTCACGGAGGGTGTGGTTCTGCTCCATGATAACGCGCGTACACACGTCTCCAGAGTCCCACAAATGGAACTGGACAAGTTCCAATGGGAGACGTTGGATCATCCGTCCTACAGTCCGGACATGTCACCCTGCGATTTCCATGTGTTTGGTCCACTGAAGAAACACCTGAAAGGAAAGCGCTTCAACTCGGACGACGTACTTAAGGACACTGTGAAGGACTGGGTCTCGTCACAGCCACAGGAATTCTGGGAACAAGGAATCCTGCCGCTTGTTCATCAGTGGGATCGTTGTGCTCAGGCCTATGGTGTATACTTTGAATAAAAAGTCTATATATTTGTACCCACCGTGTCGTTTCGTACCTTTTCATTTGATCACCCCTTGTATTATTTTACAGGTGTTAGGTGTGCAAAACATAGCAGAGTATAAAATAATTTTGTGGAACCCTGGATCAAACACACAAAAGCAACACAATGCTTATAATCTAGGTAGTACATATACAGAAAAAATGTTTTAACATTTTTTTTAATTATATTATAATAAAAACTGCAGGAAATTTTACTGAAAAAAAGGCTGCCCGGCGCCGAATTTATGTTTTAAATTTCCTTGTGGAACCCTCTTTGAGAAACACGATTTTAGGTACTCAAGTGAGGTAATCCATTTTGCATTCATGTTTACTTTTTCTTTTCGAATTTTTATTTTGACTTATAGAGCCCCTGGATATGCTTGGTTGAATACAGTTTGAAGACTGAAGGTAGAGGTCGATTGCGTTGTGAGAATGCGCTGGGGGGGGGAGTGGGAAATGAGACATGGAAGGACAATCACCAATGTTTTGAGAAACAGAGGAAACAAAGGGGTTTTGCACCTTTCTTTTTATAGAAGCAAATGATACGTGCAGCTGTGTACACACTATAGATCTTATAAGCAACCTGTGAGGTCTTGTCTTTTTTTAAAGCACTGGTGCCTAAACATTCGCATACATCAGCGCATTTTCCCCACGATCACCTCACGAAGACAATATGCATTAACTTCTAAATTTGAAAAAAATCTGTGAAAGAATTTGCATTTTGTGGCTGTCTTTTGTTCGAAACAGTTGAGCAGTCAGGAGTTTGTAGTCAAAACAAACATTTCTCAGACTAACGTTGCCCCGTCGAACCATGACTATTCTGCACAGGCAGTAATTCCACTACATTTTGTTTTAAAAATAATAAAAAACAAATGATGATTTGTTTTTCAAAAAAGTTTCCTATAAGCTAGGCCCCCTACGTGAAACAAAGCATTTTAATACAAAAAAAAGTCATAAATTTATATTTAATTCCTTAGTTCAGTGCTTCTCAAACTTTCAATATTTGCAACCCAGTGTTCAGTCATAACTTTCATCGCACCCCCTCCCTCGAAACAATAACAATGTTTTGAATTAAATAATATTATACTTTGACGCTAAAGCCACAATACGACTTTAACCTCTTAAGTGCGACCGGCATATACAGTGGACCACAAAAGTGTTCGTACACTTGCAATTTCCCGATAAAATTTTACTTTTTCGACTAATAAAAATTTATATACAGTAGAACGTCAATTATCCGCATCAGTTGGGACCGGACACCTTTCGGATACGCGATTCTTCGGATAACCGAAAACAGAATACGATCCATGCAGTATATGAAACCAGACACTATACGAATATTGAAAACGTGCTTGAAGAAAAAGCAAAATGTCGCAATTTTACCTTTATTGTGGAAAACAATCACTTATTTTTCGCTGTACCATTGTACACTTTCGTTTTTTCGCTTCAAGGTCTCTGATTCTCTTGAGAAACAGTAGTTGAGCAGGACAGCACTCTGGTTGTTGTTCGTACCACTCCATACTGTCCCTAACTTAAAAAACGCGTCAGTATTTGATGGACCCTCGCTACTTTCGTCGTTGTTGTTGTCCTCGTCTTCCCATCCATTTCATTGTCGATAGGGTCGGATTCTTCTTGCACGGAAGTCACAATCTCGCCATCATTTAGCATTTGAAATCCACAGTCTTCTGCATCGCATGCTCTCCAGGTTTCTACATTGACAAAACTCAACAGAACAGCACGTATACACCTCTCACTTGGAAACAAACTGACCTAATATTCCGCACAGAAGTTTATCAAATCACACAACTGAAATTCCCCAAATATCCCTCACCTTGGGTTTTCCCTTCACTTTTGGCCTCACGCGAAACTATTGTTAAGCATTGCACTGTTCGAAACCGTATCCGGACTTTGTTCCGGATATCTGACGCTCCGGATAATAAGCATTCGGATAAACGACGTTCTACTGTATTGGAATTGTAAATTTTTTTTATGATTACTGCAACTTGTTCTTAATGGAATGACATAATCAGTTTTTTAAAAATAGTATAACTATTATTTTAAAAAATTAATAATCAAGAAGCTACTGAAAAGTAATGCCACAAAAGTCTTCGTACACTTAACAAAAATCTCAGCACAGCTTTAAATATTGTATTTTTTTCCTAATTTAGTACATAGGTTCCCAAAACTTTTTAGCCTCATAGACCCCTTGACAGGTTTTTCAGTTGGAGGTAGACCCCCTAATTTTCTAATACTAAATTTGTGCAAATTTATCAACTTAAATGTGTTTTTGACAGCAGGCATAGAGCTATTTGCTATAAAAGACTAAAATTTTTAACTGTAGTGAAATATAAAAGTGTTTAAAATTTAAGGAAACATGTTAGTTAATTTAATTAAATTAAAACTTAACTAATGTTACATAAAGTAACTGTGCAACAAACATGTGCTTTTTGTGGGAGGAGGGGATCTGGGGATGCAATAATAAGCTTTCAACATTTGTCATCAATCTTATCAGGGCTTAACCCTAAATATCTCCTCGGTTAATGTGTGTGTGTGTGTGTGGTGTCTAGTATTTTCTTCTTCTTCTTTTTTTGTTTGTTTTTGTTTTGGAGACTGGCAAGCACACCTTCTCAATCGAAAAAACAATTAAAAGCTTTCTCAAGATATTCCATAATATGGAATGAATAACAGATATATATTTTTAAAGCTAAGATTGTTGACATCGTTTCCAAACTTTACTTTAAGATCTTCGTTAGTGCATATTCCTAGTGCTTAATTCTTATAATATAATATTTTTTTTCAAAGTGACCATATGAATTCATTGTCTTCTGTGGTACTACGATAGTCAAAAAATTCTGAAACCTAGTTTCAAAATCTAAAAAAGGACATTTTAATGTTGGCGACGTCCAAAATTATGCTCCTTTAGCTTAATTCTGGCAAGAAAGGCTGTGTGAAATGTAGTCCTAATAACACATTTAATGCTGTCGCCTTGTAACTGCAAATAAACTTCATTAAACTTAGTAAATAAATCTGTTAAATATATCAGTAAGTCCAGTTTCCACTTGAGAGAGAGAGAGAGAGAGAGATTAAATTTCCTTTTAATATTAGTCACGATCTGGTTTAATGATAGCCAAAATCGTAGACCCCCAATTATATCTCATGGACCCCCAAATTATTATTTTACTGTCGTGGACCCCTTACAGATCGTCATAGACCCCTGGGGGTCTATATAGACCACTTTGGGAATCACTGATTTAGTACTTAGTAGGATATCTTTTGGTATCTTCAACAACTATTAAAAGTCTTGGTATAGGTTTAATCAGTTTTTTATAATTTCTGCATCGATTTTCCTCCATGCTTCTGTGAGTATTGTTTTTATTTCCCATTTTGTGTTTATATGTCATGTTTTTCTTTTTAAAATCAATCACCAAATATGTTCTACTGGCTGATTGAGGAGGTTTTTTCAGAATTTTGGGACAGTTAAAGAGACACCAGCGGCATAAATTGATAGCAGTGCGCTTGGAGTCATTATCTTGTTGAAGAATGTAGCCGTCTTCAATATCCAAATTATGGGCAGATAATTTAAAATTTATTTTAAAAATATTTAATTAGAGCTCATGATTCACAATACTGTCAAAAAGTACCAAATTACCATATTTTGAGGTCGATTTATACCCCCACGCAAGAACACATTTTTTTATTGAGATATATTTTCTGAGTAAATACAGTTATTTTGCATTTCTAATTATAAAATATCTATTTTAATTTCAAAAATTGTCTTTTTTGTTTGTTTATTGTTTAATTAAAGTATTTTGTCGCTATTATGACATATAGTTGGTCAATAAAAAAAAGTTCTTCAATTGGAATTGTATTTCCTTTTTTTAATGTTTTACTTTAATACAAATAGACGAGTTTATAATGACAACGTTAAGTATTAGTCAAAATATGAAAAATTCTCCAGAGGGGCGGCAAATTAGGACTTTGCACGCGGGTGGCCGACACTCTAGGATCGGCCCTGATTGTAGCATTTCAATACTCAAACGGATGTTTAAATAATTAACAACTGTTATATTTATTTTAATGAAAGGAAACGTGTGTGTTAAAAATGTATGGGACTAAAAGTAATGCTTTCTAAGTCCCACTGCTTTGAACGTATACAAAATTAAATTTTATCGATTAAGGATGAGTTTTCCTTAAAAAACAAATAACATAAAAACAATTTTTCAAGGTAAATTCCTACTTAGGTCAACAAAGAAAATATTTTGATCAATCAATGTATACTGTCGCCATCTATTGCCTTTATTCGAGACAAATTAAATTTTTTTCTTTCACATTAAACTAAAATGATTTAATTAATGAATTAATACTTGAAAAACTGTATTAACATGAAGTGTCATCTACTACAAGTTTAAAAAATGTATTTGAACTTGAGTGGATGAATAAAAAGTATTTAATTAATGTTCGAAAAGTGAGATAAATATAGGGAGAGTGAGAACTATGGTAGGAATTGAATGGAAAAGCCTAATCACCAACTTACAGAGCTGCGTTAGTTTATTTATATTAGTTCATTCCTTTATATTAGCTGTATTAGTTTATTATTTATTTAACGAACAAAAAAACTTCGTTTTATTTTTATATCAGAGTCGTCAAGAGAATACTCTATTTTTACTTTCAATGTCAGTTGGCTTTAAAATAAACGCGGTCCATTCTCTACCAAAGGTTTATGAACAGATTTTCAATTTTTTCAATCTAATGTGTTGCTATATTATTCAATTTTGGAATGACTTTCAGGATAAGGATATTTTATTTTTTACAAAATTTAGAGCACTCTATCTCAGTTATTATATAAAATTGCTTAAAAAAAACAGTGATTATATTCACATAAGGGACTGTAAATCTTGTAATAAAACAGTGATTTGATAAATTTGAAGGTTAAAACAATTCTACTATTATACAGAACTTTCAGAAAAAATTTCAGTTATAATGAATTATGTTCAAAACTTTTTTAGCAATCGCTGACCCCGTTTGATTATTTTCAAAAAATCACATTTCGAGTAAAACGCGTTTTAAGGTATGACATCTTGGTTAAAGTAATGACATCTGCTTTTACATCAGTAGTGATTGTTTTAGTGAACGGAAAATGATAAACTTGGTATTTTTATAAAGCTAATAAAATGGCCCATAAAATAAAATCATAAAAAAATTGTCAATTTTTGGCAAAATTCACAATTTTAGGGTAGTCGGATACCTTAAGCATTATTTAAAAAAATAGGAATGTAATTTTTTCTCGCATATAAAATAGTTTTATTCTAAAATTTATTTCCCACGAGTTGTGTTTTAGATAGACTCAAACGGATCATTTATACACCGTTTGATAATTGTTTCCAACGGAAGATGACAATATCAAACAGTCTACATTAGATTAAAAATCGAGAGCTCAGAAGAGAAGTGAAAAGTTTCATTTCAGGAAGCTGCGATAACTGCGCATGTGCGATTTACCTTTACGTAAGCGGAGCTGAAACAATTGGAAATATCGAAATAGGAGGCGAATTTACATTTTTATCTTTGCATAACAGCGATAATATTCAATGCAGCATCTGCATTTTCCCCGATCAGTTTTTCTCTTAATCAACACATTTGGATAGTCTGTATTGGATCCCGATATTTGAAAATGAATGCCGAAGGAAAAGGATATACTTTTGTATGGAAAATAGAAAATTTCAGTGGCGCCTGGCATAGAACTGGGAAGGAAATCGAAAGTCCAATTTTTATTCTGGACGCGATAGAGAGGAGTCAATGGAAGTTATTGTTGTATCCGAGAGGAAAGTCAGTTGGAAACTACATTTCTTATTACCTTAAAAGACTAGAAAAAAGCGAAGGATCAATGAACCTTAAAATAGATTATGAGCTTTCATTCCTTACAGAGGATGGCGAAATATTGAAACCAAACTTTGTTTCGAATGATATATTTAAAAAAGGAGAATCAAAAGGCGAAAATCTGTTCAAGATGAGAGACGAAGTGTTCCTTTCCAAATATCTGCCTCAAGACATTTTAACAGCTTACTGTAGGACATGGATAAGCGATAGAAGAAATATGGACAGGGTAAACATTTTTGCGAATACCATTATTAGTATGGACAAAACGTCTTTTGTATGGGATATCGAAAATTTCAGCAAGATGGGAACATCTGACAGAAAGGATTATGCAATAAAATCTGCTCATGGTGACCATGTGGTGACTTTGGAACTATTTTTGACCGAACAGTCTTGTGAGGAGTCAATAAATGTCTGTGTCAAATTTCATAGTCCTGGCATCAAATTTTTCAGATTTAACTCTTTTCTGCTGGATGCAATAGGAAACCGATTTAATAGCGGAAGTATGGAATTTCAAGTACATAATACTTCTGACGCTTGGAAATTAGCTCTTCTCGTCTCGAAAAAGAACTTGATGGAAAAAAGTAAGGTATACTTACCAAACGACGTGTTATCGCTGAACTGTAAATGCGACTTTTCGACTAAAATTGCTTTTGAGGGAATCGAAAGAATCGAACATGGAATCAGTTCTTCCAAATTTAGAAAAGAAGCATTGGCAGAAAACATATTAAGTACTCCTTCAGTTCCTCTAGCAGATGCTTTGAGGTCGATGTACTCAGATGGGCTGTTTTGCGACACGGAATTGCGCACGTCAACCAAAACGTTTTCAGCTCACAAGAACATTCTGAGTGCCAGGTCTCCCATATTCAAAGAAATGTTTAGAAAATACACGAAAGATAAAACAATGGGATGTGTTGATCTAACCGATATAGATGCTGACACGATACATCGAATGCTGCTGTACTTATACACTGACACTTTGGAAGACTTGAAGTGTGAGACTGCTTCTGCATTGTATGTGGCTGCAGAGAAGTATCAAATTCTTAACCTGAAAAACAAGTGCTTTACTTTCTTGATGGACAATTTAACTGTAAATAACGTGTGTGAGGCCCTGATTCTTGCAGACACACACCAGGACAATGACCTGAAGAATGCCGTGCAGGATTACATCCTTCGAAACGACAAGGCCGTCTTTTGCTCTAGTGAATGGATACGTCTGATAGGCACTCATACTAAATTAGCAGCAGAGACAATGTGTCTGAAATATTACAAAAATTAGGTATTGTTTCTTGAAAATATGACCTGATATGCGTTATAAATTATTTTAATGATTTATCTTTTTATCAAATACTTAGTACTTCAAACATATTTATTGAAGTAATTTGTTTCGTTTAATTTTAATTTGATTAACATGTTTTCAGTTGCATATAGTATACTTATGTATTTCAGTTACATACAATATTTATATAGTATTCATATTATTTAACGCACTAAAATGAAATATTTTTTTCTGTGACATGCATCTAAAAATGATTAATTGTCATAAAGTTCCTGACACTTTTTCCGTAGAACATCCATCCTTTATCTTTAATTATCTTTCTGTGAACGTTTGTTTTTGATAGAAAAGCTGAATAAATATATGTGCTATAAGTATATCATTGCATTTATGTAATGCATTTATCTAAGCATTTATATATTCTGTTATTTTATCCGAAGGATTAGTTGAAGTATCAATGACGTATCACAAAATTTGGTAACTATATTATGTTTTGGAATTAAGTTGATAGATGTTTTAGTAGCTATGTAGCCAATGTGTAATTTTGTGATAAATGTTGAAATATTTTGACTAAATGCATATTAAAATATTTCAACTAATTCGGCATTTTTTAAAGAAATTATTTTGAAATTGCCCTTTTAATTTATAAGCATTTGATCAAAATTTTTAATCCACCATAATAATTAGAATAGGACAAAAATTGATGTGTGTGTGGTTTGAAAAATTTGTCTATATTCTAGAAAATACACAAACTGAAGTTTGAATGATTAGCACAACTGTTATTAATTAAGTAGTTTAACACGCATAAGTTATGCTATTTAAAGGATACCACTTTGAATACATATTTAATTTTGTTAAGGAAAGATAAATTTTTATTAAAAAGGAATCAAACAGTTTTAGTACAAACTGCCGAATTCAAACTCTTCTTTAAATAATATAACTAACATTTGTATAAGCTCAGTCACCATATTACAGAGTGACAGTTTTCTTAAATATTTATTTAAGTAATTAAGTATATGTATACTTTTCATATCAGGTTCGCTTAGAGAATATACTGATTTTTCTTTCAGCATCATTGGGCTTCAAAATGCATTCATTATTATGTTCGCATTCTTGTATTCCTTGCATTTGTAATTTTTCGTTTTCTTTTAAATGAAGTAGAAAAAGCATTGCCCCCCCCCCTTTTGTGAATAAAATATGTTTTTGAATTCTTAAACTATATAATCTAAAAATTCTGTTCCCACTTGTCTCACAGAAAGAAAAATAAATTCTTAAAAATAGTGATATAGATTTTTTAAATTTTTTTAATAGATAAATTTCGCACACACACACACACACACACATTGTTTTTTCAATAGTATTGTGAGGAAAAACTATAATCTTTTTATATATATTCGATTTAAGATAAAATTCAACCTCACTACTTATTACAATATTTTACATTTTGAGATTCTGCATGACATATTTTTTCCCCATTGTTATTTGTTCTCATAAAAATAAACACAATACTTTAAAATCCTTCCTGAAGTTTATTAAAATAATTTATTTTCGAATTTATATTTTTTTATAATTAAATATGTGATACTAAATGGAAATGAATGATGCAGATTCTACAGGATTTTAACAATTTTACTATTTTTGTTCCAATCAATTACCATTTGGCGAAGACAATCACACGTTCCAATTCATATATCTGTAACTCTTATCTTAAACAATATTTTTCTCCAACATAAAGTAGATAATAATACAAAAAGAAGGGGAAAAAAAGATGCACAGTTATGATCCGAGTCAATTTATAGCGAAAACAGATGAAAAAAATTGGGAATTATTAAAAAAAAACAAAAAACACGAGTATATTCTGTATTTTAAATTATTTTAGAATTTACTACAGGTATATTATTGAATATCTAATCCGTAAGTATAAAATTGATTAAGTCGGTTGATTGTTTATAAAGTTACATTTCGGAGCTACATTATGGCTATTGGCGATGGATCTTGCAATTTTGAATCTTGTTTAAGTGAGCTAGTTACAAACTCTTTAAAGTGTGTAACCACCAATAATAAAATTTTGGGGAGAGATAGATTTAACGTGTATCAGCTATTCTGAATGTGTTCGGTACCACCAATATTCTAACACATGATTCAATATAAGTAACACATGCCATGAGGATTCATGACCAGGACCATCATTCAAGTACATTGAATAATTAACAGGTTAAGAATTTTTACATTTGTATCATTGAGTCTCATGCATTTGGAATTTTTATTTTTTGAAATGATAAAGAAAAAACCATTTTTCTCCCCATATTGAAGTGGTCGAGGTAGCCAAGTGGTCAAGGTATCGGATCATGGCAGGCATGTCATGAGTTTGAGCCCGGTACCACTAAAAACCCGCCGTGTAGGGTAGCGATGCACGTTAAATCTGTCGAGAGCTCAAACGTCCTTCCGTTGGTGTGGTGTGGTAGTTAGGAGAGGGGTTCCAGCTCAGTTGTCGTCCTCGTCGACCATAGTTCAAAATTACGAGGTCCGTCGCCAAAAGCCCTCGTGTAGCTAAAACAGTGTGACTTTAATCTTCAGTCACTCACTCATCCCCATATTGAAAATAAAAACAAGTGACATAAAAACTTTTTAAAGTCAATTCCTACTTAGGTCAGCAAAGAAATTTTTTATTTTGGTTACTTTTTATTAAACAATTACAACTAATATAAATATGTATATACATACGGCAGAATCACAATATTAAATTATAAAATAGAAAGCGATTTTCCTTTCTATATATGGTGTTGAACAATTATCTTTCGTTTGTTAATATTTATTCATTGATAAATCACATTCTCAGAAATTAGGCCATTCCAGGCAGGTTTTGAACCCACGACCTTTGGATTAAAAAGCGCTATCCATTGCGCTACAGGAACACAGCGAGTGGTTTTCTTTTTTTTTTATATGTGATGCTGGAATGTTATTATTTATTCACTAATTAAAGGAAATTAATGAATTAGAACATATATGATTATTAATATTTGAAAAACTGTATTATCACCAAGTGTCATCCATTACAAGTTAAAAAAATGTATTTGAACTTGAGTGGATTATTAGAAAGTATTTTATTAACGATTGAAAATTTGAACAAGGTATATATATGTAATAAATCCCAGTAATATAATCCTTTTAAATAACTTTTAACTATCTTTGGTCCATCCCTTCAGGACCAAACTTCAATTAATAAATTAGCCAGCGCCTAACGAGAATATTTTAAACTACATCTAGCTACCCACTCAGATCATGTGATTTGAGCCGCCTATAAATAGCGAGATTCCTGGGGACCGTTCTCTTTCGCTTCTGTACTTTGCGTAAACATGTAGCCGGCTGCAGTGTGTTTGTGTGTGTCGTCCTTGTCTTGCTTAAATGTTTTCAAGATGTATAATAAACAGATTTGAATAACCCCATGACTTCTCTTTGATAATATTTAATTATGCCTCACCAATCTCAAATAAAGTATTCATTACAACATCGCCATATTACATATATATATATATAGAGAGAGAGAGAGTGAGAACTAATATCGGAATTGAAAAAGATTTGTTTTGGAATTTGTAAACTTTTTGATCTTAAAATTATATTCGTGCTTGTAAATAATAAATAATAAACTTAAAAATAATTAGAAACAGATTTTTAAAAGTTTATTAGAAGATAAATTAACTATTTGATTAGAATTTTAGAACGCAATTTAAATACAGTTATACCCCGAACTTGAGTGAGTGAATTCTAACGTCGCAATTCTCAGCTACACGAGGACTTTTGGCGACGACCTCGTAATTTTTAACCATGGTCAAGTGACGAGGACGACACCTGAGATGGCATCCCCTCTTGTAACTACCACATCACACCAACGGGAGGATGTTTGAGTTCTCGACAGATTTAGCGTGCATCGCTCCCCTACACGGAGGGTCTTCAGTGGTACTGGGCTCGAACTCATGTCACGCCAGCCACGAATCCATTACCTTGACCACTAGGTACCGCGGCCACATACCCTGAACTTACGCAATGGGTGAGACAGAGTGATAGCCGCGTAAATCGGGGTATAATTTAGCATAAAAATATACATAAATTATTTTAGGTGGGACCAAAAGCTGATGGGACCGAAAATGATAATTTTTTCTTAAAAAAATGTTTAGTAAAACCTTAGATAATACAAGTACAAATTCGCAAATCGAAGTTATTTTCGTTTGGTAGGTTTTATTAAATCTAACAAATTAGTCTGCCTGCTCAAAGAGTTATTTTCACTCTTGCAAAAAATCCTTTAGCATGCTAATAAAATTTTTTTTTTTTGAAAAAATGGTTGGAGTCTACATTTTCAAAATTTTGTTTAACTCTTTTTTCAATTAAACCGAAGCCTTCTGTGAAATTCTCAACCTTTATTCGATCTTCTGATAAATTAGGTTTAAAGACAAAAGTTCTTAAATATCTTACTCTTGCTCATGCATTTCCATGAGCTCATCAACTGTCAGCTCTTGATTGGGGGATACATTCCATAGGTAAGAAGTAAATAACACAAAATGAATCATTATGGCTAAGCGTTGATTCCGCGCTACCTCCGAACATGTACGTTAACTAAACAGGAAGGTGTAATCGAGTTGTGCAGCGCTCAAGTTAAAGACGAATTGACGAGATTTGAAAATCGCGTAACTTCGGGTATGCGTAAGTCGAGATACACTGCTGACCACCGTAAATGCAACACCAAGAAACACAAGATATAGCACAACCAAATTTATTTTGTAGATCACATGCTGACTAAGTATCAAATGATTAAATTTATTGACTTCTGTGAAGTGTGGTTCCTGCCAGAATCAGTAGCCAGAGTAGCCGCCGTTGTTGGAGATAACCGCTGCCACACGCCTCGGCATTGATTCAAAGAGACTTTGGATGTGTTCTTGGGGTACAGCAGACCAAGCAGCTTCCACACGTTGCCAAAGTTGATCTGGTGTGGCAGATGGGGGTGTAATCTGGGTCAATCGTTGAGCAATCATGAACCACATGTTTTCTATCGGCGAAAGATCCGGAGAGCGAGCCGACCAGGGAAGCAATTCAATCTGGTGATTGACGAAAAACCTTTGAACAATGAGTGCCACGTGTGGTCGCGCAAACATGGCTGTGGCCAAGCCCTGAAGGGAAGGAAGGACAACTGGCTCCAACACCTCGGAGATTTAGCGCTGGCTGTTTAAAGTACCGGCAATGCGTACTAGAAGAGTGCGAGAGTGATATCCAATACCGCCCCATACCATAATACCCGGTGCAGGACCAGTGTGGCGGTGCATAACGCAGCTGTTCAGCATCCTCTTTCCACGGTGTCTCCAGACTCGAATCCGAACATCGTGGTGTTCATGCAGACAGATGCGTGACTCGTCAGTAAAGACAACTTCATTCCATTCTGCCACCCAAGATCCTTCTTTCATCGCACCATTGGCGGCGGAGACGTCTGTGGTTCTGCGTCAAGGGTAGACCAAGCAATGGACGTCTTGCGGACAGACCACTCTGCTGTAAACGGCGTCGAATGGTACGCGCAGACACTGAATGATGCGTTACAGACTCAATGTGCTGTGCTATGATTCGTGATGTGACTGAGCGATCCATCTCTCCCATGCACACAATTTGCCGGTCCTCGCGTGAAGTGGTGCACTGAGGTGGATGCGGTCGACCACGTCGGTCCGTCGTACCCTCCTGCATCCAACGGTCATATATCCGCATTACAGTTGTTTGGTTTCGTCCAACACGACTACCGATTTCCCTAAAAGATAATCCACAATCTCGGTAGGCCACTATCCTTCCTCTGTCGAACTCGGTTACTTGATCAAAAGCTGATCGCTGTTTTCTACGAGACATAACTGATCGTTTTCTAAGAAAAACACAATTACCGAACTTGAAATCGTCGAAATCTCCAAGCCTTAAATAGCGCTTTCAGGTGGCGCCACAGGCGTGTGTGATGTGTGTCTGCGCTGAAATTCTAATCATTTGCATATCTCACTTCCTTTAATGCATGTTATTTGCGTGCTTCCTTCAGGGTGTTGCATTTACGGTGGCCAGCAGTGTATTGCTGTATATCTATTGTATTTTTAACAATACTGATTAGGAAAACTATTATCTTTTTTGAAAAGACAAAATTTAATCACTACTTATTACAATACCTTTTAATATTCTGCATAATATATTTTCTTCATTGCTCTTTTTTTAGGAACATCTAAAAATAATACGGTAAAAAGCTTTCGAAAGCTTACTAAAATAATTTATTTTTAAATAAATGTTGTTTAGAACATACCAGAAACGGAATAGAAACAACTGGCGTAATTTTTAAAATATTTATTTTAATTTTTTCTATCTTTTGCTCCGATAAATGACTACATAAAGAAGCAAATAACACATTCTAATTCATAAATCTCTCTATTAAAGAGAGACTGTGGTAGCCTAGTGGTCAGGGTCACGAACTCGCGGACGTCATGGCATAAGTGCCGCTGAAAATCTGCCGTGTAGAGGGGCTGATGTACATCTGGTGTGGAAGATAGGAGAGGGGGTGCCAGCTTAAGTGTCTTCCTCATCACTTGATCATGGTTCAAAATTACGCGATCTGTCTCCAAAAGCCTTCGAGTAGCTGAATAGTGTGACGTGAATATTCACTCACTCACTCTTCTTTATGTATTCTACGTCACCAGTAGCGCATACAAAAATTTTTGAGGGGGAGGGGGTCCATGGTTTGAAAGTTTTCCAACTTGTATCATACCTCAAGACAACCCCAACTGATTCTTCTGATTTTGTACACAAAAAACAGTGAACAGTAAATTGTTGATCTAATAATTAGCATTAATAAAATAAATTTGTTAATTACAAGTACTTTATTAAGTTTTACGTTATATACATGTAGGAATATCATCAATCGAAAAATTGGGGTGTGGGGGGTCCGGACCCCTAGGACACCCCCTTGTGTGTGCCACTGTGTGTCATTAATACTTGAACTTACGACTAAATAGAAATAACGCATGCACCCGTTCGTGATCATTAACATCAATCAAGTACATTAGATTATTAATAGGTTAAGCATTTTTAAAAAAAGTTAAAATGAATGGGGAAATTTTTTTTATTACATATAAAATAATAGTATTCTAAAATTTATTTTTCACGAGTTGTTAGACAGACTCAAATATATAACTTATGCATTGTTTGATTTTTATTTCTAGCCTAGGAGGGGACAATATCACACAGTTTACATTGGATCAAAAATAGAAAAATCAGAAAAGATATGTTTCGTTTTAGGAAACATGTGAACTGAGCATATACAGTTTACCTTTACATATGCGGCACTTGAATGATAGGACTTATCGAAGTAGGAAGTGTATCCTGATTTTTATATTTTGAGTAATACTTAATATATTCAATTCTGTGTCTGTACTCCCTTACACCGTTTAATATTTCTCTTAATCAACACTTTTTGATAGTCTGTATTCAGCACTGATATTTAAAAATGAGTTCTGAAAGAGAGAAATGTATACTTTTCTATGAAAAATAGAAAATTTCAGTGGCGCTTGGCATAGAACCGGGAAGAAACTCGAAAGTCCAATCTTTACCCTGGAGGCTATAGAAATGACAAAGTGGAGATTAGTATTGTATCCGAAAGTAAAAATTGGAAACTACATTTTTCTTTATCTTAAAAGACTATTAGGTTGTATGAAACTAGAGAGCATACAAATAGATTATGAGCTTTCATTCCTTACCGAGGATGGAAAAATATTGAAACCAAACTTTGTTTCGAATGATACATTTCAGAGAGGTCAAGCGAAAGGAGAAAGTCAATTGAAAATGCCAGAAGAAATGTTTCACTCCAAGTGTGTACCTGAAGGCATTTTAACAGCTTATTGTACGATATGGCTGGATGGTAGAAAAAATATCGGAAATACAAATATCTTTGCGAATACAATTATTAGAGTGGATGTCTTTTGTATGGAGTATAGGACATTTCAGCAAAATAGAAACATCTGAGAGAAAGGATTATGCTATTAAGTCTGCTCTTGGTGTTGATATGGCGCTTTTGGCATTATTTTTGACTGGGAACTCTGCGATAAATTAATAAACATCCGTATAATTCCTTATAATCGAAATATAAAATTTTCCCGATTTAATTTTTTTCTGCTGGATACAGCAGGAAACAAAACCGATTGCGGAATACTGAAATTTCGGCTAAAAGACGTTCTAGAAGATAGGAAAATAGTCCTTCTAATCTGGAAAAAGAAGTTGTTGGAAAAAAGGGATATTTACATACCAAAACGATGTTCTATCACTAAAATGTGAGTGCGACTTTTCGAGTAAAATTTCTTTTGAAGGTATCGAAAGAATCGAACAGGGAATAAGTTATACCAAATTAAAAAAAAAAACAGAAAACATATTAAGTACCCCTTCTATTCCTCTTGCAGATGCTTTGAGGTCGATGTACTCAGAGGGACTGTTTTGCGACACGAAACTGCGCACGTCAACCAAAACGTTTTCAGCTCACAAGAACATTCTGAGTGCCAGGTCTCCCATATTCAAAGAAATGTTTAGAAAAGACATGAAGGATAAGACAACGGGATGTGTCGGTATAACCGATATAGATGCTGACACGATACATCGGATGCTCCTGTACTTGTACACCGATACTTTGGAAGACTTAAAGTGGGAGACTGCTTCTGAAATGTATGTGACTGCAGACAAGTATCAAATTATTAGTCTGAAGAGAAAGTGTTCTACTTTCTTGACAGTAAATTTAACTGTAAATAACGTGTCTGAAGTCTTGATTCTTGCAATCAAGCACCAAGATGAGGACCTGAAGAATGCCGTGCAGGATTACATCCTCCGAAACGACAAGGCCGTTTTTTGCTCTAGTGAATGGAAGCATCTGATGGACACTCATACTAAATTAGCAGCTGAGACGATGTTTCTGAAATATTACAAAAGTTAGGTAATAGGTTATATTTATAGAAAATATGAGCTGATGTGTACCCATTTAAGGGTTTGGTTTATTGTATTCAGTTTTGGTGCATATATTTAAGGTTTTGGTTTATTGTTTTAAGGTTTCATTTTTATATATTTAAATTATGTCATTAAGGTTTTGGTTTCTCGTACTAAAGTTAGGCTTAGCCTTTAAGAAATTCATTTAAAAAAGTTTTGGTTTATTGTATTGAGTTTTTCTTTATATATTTAAGTAATGTGTGCAAGATTTTTTGGATTATTGTGTTAAGGTTTCTTTTATGTATTTAAATAATGTATTAAAGTTTAGTTTATGTATTTGTAATGAAATTAAAGCTTTTATTAATTTTATGTTTTTAAGCAATGTATAATTTCTATCTGAGTAACGTGTTTTTCGAAGGAAAAATTTTAGGTTAAAAATACATACCACACTTATATATACTACTATTCTTTATTTAATTTACAGAAATAGCAATCTTCACACTGATATGCATAGCAAGAAAAATTGTAAGAGAAAAGCTTATTTAATTGGAAATAAAAATTTTTTTTTTTAAATTCTCAAATTGTGAAATATCACAATTTTGTTCCTACTTGTCTTGCAGCAAAATTGATGTTTGATGAAATTACTGGTAGAAACCTTTAATATTTGATTAATATTTTAGAGAACGTAATTTGTAAGAAGTAGTTATTGTTTTCTAAGAAATAGGTATGTAGGAAAAATGATATTTTTGCATATTTTTGACCTGAGGTAAGATTTGTGTGTCCGTTATTTCTTTAATATTCTTTGAAATTTTGTATTATTATATTTTTTATTGGAACATATATTGTCCAGCATAATAAAATATCTTGTTAACAGATTAAACTAATTTATTTTTTAATTAATGTTGTTCGAGTTCATATTTGGG